>APFE031493390.1:0-36584 GCA_000404065.3 Pinus taeda | reverse complement strand
TATTATTTCCATATTTTATTTCGGAGAAGACTTTTGTGAAATGGCTTTAAAATAACAAACGAGAGAATTTAATGCCAGAAATTCAAAAGAGATGGATTGTACAGGAAGGGGAGTACACTTTGTATTGGTTCATGGAGCTATCCACGGAGCGTGGTGTTGGTATAAGATTGTGGAGCTTCTTGAGAAAGATGGCCACAAGGTATCAGCAATCGACCTGATGAGCGCTGGTACAAGTCCGGTTACCGCTGATTCCATCACCTCATTTGAGGAGTACAATCAGCCGCTTATGCACTTCCTAGCCAAGCTCCCACAGACAGAAAAGGTGCTTGCGTTTCCTGTTGTACATTTTTACTTTATTGTTGATTTCATTTTAATGCTTCCGATGATCATTTATGCACTTGAACGCCTTTCTTTCAATGATCCTTCTAACCTTTCAGCCATTAGACTGAAAAGGTCATAGGGTAGCCATCCAGATCAATAGGTTAGGTAAAGAAATGTGATATCTGGATTTTTTCTAAATTTCTTTGCCCTACATCGATATATATATATATTGGTTGATGTATCATTTGATATATATAGATATCTTCTTATTTTATGTTATAATTTTTAGTTAAAAGATTTTTATTTCAATTGTAGGGGGGATCTTTTGATTTTAATTTTAATTTTAATTTTTTTAATTAAGAGCTTAAATTGATTTTGTTGCAGTGTATTAGAGAGTTTGTTAAGTTGCATTTATTTTTAATAAATTTAAAACAATTGATGTCCAAATGTTTTTCAAAACATACCTAATTTTAGAAAAACTGCCTTATATTTGTAAAGAATAGAAACTATTCAAAATTTCTCTAGAATTTTTAAGCCTTAAGTAAAATCAAAATTAATAATAATATTTTTGTTAGAATACTTAATAATAATATTTTAGTTGCAATAGCTTTTTTGTTATATATTTATTAATGCCAGATACAAATGAAGCTTTGGGTATATCAACGTGTTGATAGTGTTCAACCAGCCAACATGTCAGAGGATCTCCCTGGTAAGAAGTTCCAACTAAACCTCAGACCGTTTAGTGTAGGAGTCTCGGCAATGGGTTGTATGGTATCACCTTGACCGTGGTTGTCCGCAGAAGTATTATGTTCTTGTTGGTAGCAATGGTGTGACATGCGCAGCAAGCCAAGGAAGGTGCATGAATGGTTTTAACACATGGAAAGTGAAGTGAGTGCATCCCTTGGAAACTTGTGGAAACACGCAGATTGGAAGGGAACACACCAGCAAAGATGCATCACGAATTGGAAGACAGGTGAACCAACAATCTAAAGTGATGGTTCAACCAAGAGCACATTTCAGTAAGATTCATACATACTTATACAAAAAGATTCTATACATATATGCGTAAGCAAACAAATACATATATAATTAGTGTAAGCAAGTTAACTTAAATACAATAACAACATATGCATGAAACGTGCTAGCTCTGTTATATTAAGAAGTGAAAGTTCCAATCATACAGTACAACCATGACCAACCCCTAGTCCCAATAATAGAACATTACACTCACTACCACCTGCTCCTCCAAAGAGATGTACTAGATCTGCACTATGGAGAAGTCAAGGCTCATTACAATACTCTCTAGGTTTTCTCTAAGATACTCCTATCGAAATATTGGCTACCCAAAAGCTCTTATAATGAGTTATGAGGTTCTATAAATAGAAAATCGCGGGGCGACCCTTGGAATTCCCCTTTGTGACTCTTCACTTACTCTCACGATTCTTCACCTACTACATGACTGTTACATTCAACTATCGACACTTGGACTTTCACTTCACAAGATATTACATACAATCTGTACATGTACCCATGTGAGACAAAATAGGCTTGAGCGAGCTATTCAAGCTATCACTAAGACTTGGAAAGTTGTGGTAAGACTAACTCTTTGAAATCCTCGTGAGGATCGACAGTGGTGAATTGATGACAAGCTTGGTTGTCTGTGATGGCGTTCGCATGTTTAATGGTGACATTCTGTTGAAAGTGAACTCTTGCCTCTGTTGCATCCTGGTACACTGGTATGGCTCCTCGCTCTAACTCATCTGATAACATGTGCATCATCATCTTGGGTGCAGCGGGACTAGCAACATACTGATGCACAGTATCCGTGCTAATCTCCAAGTGTGTGCTAGTGTTTATGTGCATCAACTCGTCGACATATATGTTCAGCTCTAGTTGGACTTGGTTGTTGTCTTCGCCTCTGTGATTGTGCCAATTGTAGGTTTTAAACCTGTACAGAAATTACCTACATACGAATTCTAAATCACAAGAAAAATAAAAATGCGAGAGCATAACACATAAAACACATATACACAAAGATTTTCCACTGGATCTCAAAAACTGGGACTACCAGCTTGATTTTTCATTATACTCCTTTCAATGTTACAATACATATTTATACATGCCGAAGCATCCAATACCATGGACCGAAAACCATCGCGTCCAAAACCATGGACCGAAAACCATAGGTAGGTTCTCCCAACCTAATATAGGGTCCAAAAATAATTTCCCAGGGTGTTGCCCTAGACCCCGTAGATGGTGGCTAACCGGCCCCCTAAAGCCCCCCAGACAGGGGGGACTACTGCCCCCCCTGTGATCCCCCCCCCCACTGCGTAATCGGCGCAACGAAGGGGGGGCTCCACCCCCCCTCTAACCCCCTGGTTCACTACGTAGGTTAGTCGTCAAAAGAATATAACACAACCCAACAGATGGACCAAGTAATAAATTTGTTAGCTAAAGGAGATGGAGAGCATGAGATATGTCCAGTGACATGATATTCAACCCCATGTTATCATGTATGAAAAGGTTAAACAACAATTGTTAGGGTTTCCTCTCAATATTGATATAACTTGATGGGTTCTATTGTCTCACGTTGTGTGGCACAAAGTTAGGTCATGAGTGATGTGACATGCTAGGATGGCTAATGACATGGCAAGATGTTGTAGTGTGGAATGACATGGGTCAAAGTGGAAAATAGCATTGAGATGGTAACTCATGTGGTACAAATGAGGATATGACCTTGTGAGGTGGCGACACATGGACAATGACTTTGATGTGTCTCCCACGTGCCATGGTAAGATGCTAATGTGACACTTGGAGGGAATATTTTCAATTGGTAATAAGTTTGTGTTTGGGCATAGATCTTCATATTTTTAGAAATAGCTTGACACATGGAAGATGATGGTGGTATCAGAAATGGATTTTAAGGTGCTCAAAGAAAGAAAAAAAACCTTAGAATCCCCATTTCATAAATTAACCTTCAAGTCATATATAAACATCCTACATATTTATTCCAAGATTAAGATGCTAGGTATATTATAACTCATGATTCTTTTAGAACTCTGTACTCCTCTTTATCTTCCTTACCTTCAATAAACCACTTCTTTGTTATTTTTCTTATATCATTTCTATGTAAATTTATCATGTACTTTGAACTTTTTGACATTGTTCTCAACAACTTCACAATATCTTCTGCATATTTGGCATCTAGTGTTAATAGTCTATCTCAAACCAACTTTAATATATAATATATATATAATATATATATATATATATATATATATATATATATATATATATATATATATATATATATATATGAAGAAAAAACATACTTTTGATATTTCTAGAATAGAAATAAAAAGGTATAATATCTTGGTTGCATATCAACTCATTTGATTTATTAATAGAAATTTTATCTTAGCATCCAAAATATGATTCACTCATGCATAAAGAATAATGACTAACTTGTCACTATAAAATAAGGATTAAAAAGATTAAAGGAAAAGACCGACGATAAACATCATTGCAGAATTATGAATAGGTAAAAATGGCAACATCCAAAAGTAAAGTAAAGCTTCCTTTGAGAGTAATTTGCTATAACATTATCCCCCCTATAATACTGAAGGATCTAAAGATCATAAAACTTTTGTTGTGATTGTAGGATCTTCCTTTTCCCCAATTCCAATTGAAGGATTCTAAGATCCAATTTTCCATTGAGCTAGTCCACTATTATTTTGGAACCACCATGAGATTAAAAAGATTCACCTCCTTCCACAAAACTAACCTCAAAGAACACCATAGCACAATCAACTAAACAACAAAGTTTGTACCATTTCTAATGCCCAACTTAAATTTTAGAACCATATTATGAGGGAATAAAATGACAACACCAACCCGACAATTCTCCCTTTGACTAGAACCATTAAAGAAAGCCCATACGTTTCCTTCAGATAGCATCAACTCCCTTATAATTCTTGTCTTCTTCAATTTTAAGGGCTTGACTTATTCCAGAAATGTAACGATAACATCATTCTAAAAAATAACCTTCTTTTTCTCTAACCAAATGCCCCACATTTCAAACACCAGTAGAAATTTAAAAGACAACAAAATAAATTTCTAAACCCAAAGCCACATAATTTCTTCAACAGAATTCCCAAACCACCACCTTTTTATTTTTAGGACTGACGATATGTCTTTCCAAATATTCTTCACAAAAGGTTAAAAAACAAATAAATGATCTATATATTCATTATAGAATTCATTACCTTCCCATATTTTTTCTTGCTAAAACATCCCAACTAAGATTTTTTCTTTCAAGAAGAATCCTTTAAAAAGATGACATTTCATGGGTCCTTGACCCTTCCTTGAACCTTCCAAACTAAATTAAACCACCATTTTAATTCGTCGGTCATATTTTGTTGAATCAAGGAATTTTAGAACTCTGTAAATTTTTGAGGTTGCAAAAGAAAATCACAAAGGTAACCACAAACCTAAGCTAGGATCTAGCCCTGCCAACTTTAGAGAGGGCTCTCTCTATAAGGTTTAACTTTGTTGTATTGAATATTAGGCCAGTTATGAAGTTGAAGGTTTGATTTGTATTTGAATGGCTGGTTGATAACTAGATTACCATTAGGTTATGGAGTCTATTTCATAAATTACGGATCGATTTCAGTGTTTACATATCAATCTCACAAAGGAGGGTTGCCAAACTGATTGGATTCTTTTAGTTTATGAGATGGGGAAGGAAGAACAGAATAATATTCACTTTAGATATAGAGAATTTTTGCCTGAATCCTATATTTAAAGTTTAATAGAAAACATGGAAATTTTTCAATGCCGGGAGCAGAGTGTAGATTTAAACAAATTTTGTCCTTTAATTATCTATTGAATAATTCAGATTAAGAAACAAATATGTGTGACAAACATAGAAATCTAAACACATAGAATGATAGAGGCACTTCACCAACAACTTGACATAAGAATCCTGTGAAATATATTTATGTATTACTGGTAAATCTATTAATTCTTTAACAATTTAAAATAGTGTTCTTATGTATAAAAACCAACCCTTGATACTTCTAAAGATGGCATATTTATAACTTATTTACAAAAATATCATGTCAAAACCGACTAGGATGTATTTAGGAATTCCTAAGCTGAATCTATCTAACTTATTACAAAATTTCAGGGAAATTCAAACTGTCTAAATTGGTGGCACTAAATTGGTGGAACAACTACCTGTTTGGCCGTCGAATTTTGTTTTTCCATTGATGTTGAGCTGTGTAGTCAAACCATTTGTTCACTCCAGTAATTCACATAGTTTATCCTAGTATTGTTCACTCGAGATAGTCATCTTTAGTAACTTTCTATAAACTTCGTTGACTTCAATATGTTTAGCAAAGGTCGTCTTAGAAATGAATGTGTTTAATTGTATATTAAATGTCTAGGTCATATGCCAATGCTTCCAAGAACGCCTTTCTTGTCATATTGAATATTCCAGCTAAAACCTTCAAATTGTCTCTCGCCTTGGTCATTGGTTCGTCACTATAGTCATACCACGCGCTGAGCTTATCATTAATAACTAATAAATTTGGGAGTCCTTTCTTCTAGAGGGGTTCCAACTTGGTGAAGGATCTTTGTACACGAGTGTCCATAATCTGACATTTTTCTTCAAGCTGTCTCATTAGATTTCTCTTAGTCAACACGTTCTTGAATTCCAATATTGTTTATGTTCTATCTTCAATCTCTAATTCTTCTAATTCCCATTTGTTTTTGGAGTTAAGGAATTTGATGAGATGAGTGGCTTCACTGGGTTTGTCACCCAACTGCTTTCTGACTTCTTTGATGGCTTCATTGGACCTTTGAATGTATTCCTGTTGTTAAAAAATCATTTGTATGGAAGGCCAAATGTTTATCATGTCTTTACTGATTCGCTTCCAAATATTCTCCTTTACCTGTGCCAATGTATTACCTATAGCATCATCTTTTTCCATCTTCTGCAATCTCTGGGACAATTTTTGGGATCTCTGTATTTATCTTAACAGGGAATTCTCAAATCTTACTTTCTGCTCCTATAGGACTTTCACCTCATGTCTTAGTTTCTTTATCTCTTCTCTCTGTATAAACATGCTTTCCATGGATTCAACCAATTTAATGGAATCATCTGCAACTGATGTGGGAAGTACTGTAGAATATGACATTCTTGCTGTTGTAGCTCTTATAGGGATACGTTCTTGAATTAGGGATGAAATTGGTACTACATCAAGAGGAACTACTACTAGTTGTGAACTTTGTTCATTTTATTTGATGAGCTTGTCCATCTCTGCTTTCATTTATTTGATCTATGCACTCCGTTCTAGTAGGAGATTCAACATATCATCCTTTTGTAACCCTATCTCTCCTAGCTCCTTTGCCTAGGGATCTTCAGATGTTTGAATCTTCAATTGCTTCTCCACGGCTGTTATGTCAACATTCTTCTTCTTAATGATATACTCCATGGCCTTTGAGTTACCAGGATCAAAACCTACTTTGATCATCATTTCCTCCAAATATTTAATTCAGTTATCTTTAGCAAGGGAGGAAGCTTTCTGTAGTTTAAGCTGAGACTGAACATTGTTTAAGGAAAGTTGTAGTTTGGAAACATTGAGAGTAGTCCGTGTAAAGGTTGATTAGACCATTTCTCCAGTCTGCCTGTGCATATCCATTTGTTCCAAAGGATGAACATCCTTTACCTCAAACTCAATGGTAGTTTGTTTAAAGTTTGTTGCTGACTTTCGTTGTGGAACCTGCACCTGTAAGAATGCCATATGCATTCTTCCCTTTTCTATGTCAGAGGCTAAAATGAGCCTGTGCAAGATTGAGGAAGATTGCTTCTTAAATTGAGTAGAGATATTGTCATGAATGGCTTCATTCCTCTGTTTAATATTTTATATCTCTCGAAAATATCCATCTGCCTCCATTCTGTAGATGACTATTGTGTGTGAGGTATAGTAGCTGGAATCTCTTTAATAGTCGAGGATGATCAAGAATTGATAGTACTACTATCAAACTTAAAAGTTTGAAAGCCTGAGAGTACAATGGTACCCTGTGTTTCCTCCAATGGTGTGAAGTCTATCTTAGAGCCTGTCTTAACCTTCTTTGTATATATCTTGAATTCTTTGGCTGAGACTTTTATAGCTGAAGGAGAGGCATCCTCTCTCGGTCTCTTCTCAGTATTTTCTCTGGGTAGAGGAGTTTCTTATGTTGTTCTAGAAAGTCCCTGCTCTTCGGCCTCTTGCAATGTGTTTTCTACCCAAATGTGTTGGCTCATGTACTTCTCTATTTCTGGCCTTTGGGTATGGAGTTTCCTTCTGTCCCACTCTTAACTTAGAAATTACCCCAAATGGGTCATAGGACCAAGTAAAACTAAGAGGGAAATTCCTTTGTTTCAGTAGGAGGTCTGCTTCCTCTCCTGCTTCTCTACTGTTGCAGATGAAAGGTCTTATCTATGTCTTAATTTAGAACTAAGGCTTCTTATTGGTTGCCACGAAATGTTTGTTGTCTAAGTGAATTATTTGCTTGATGTACTCCAAGGAAAATATTCTCATTGGAAGGTACTTTGGCAGCTTATATGGTGGTAGATATGAGCCATAAACTATCATCTTTGTAAATGACTGGTATAGTTACCAATATCCTGCCTTCACTTGTTCACTGAGTTGTAAAACTTTCGGAATATCCTCATTGATCCTTGGAATCTATTGGCCACTTAGCAAACACGCTGTTGGATACAAAAACTGATCAATAAACTCTGTAAAGTTGAATTCCTATGATTATCTTCTAATCATGGAGGTCTAGAAGACAATGGGCTAAGGCTCTCCTTGTTGATCAATATTCTACACAACAAAGGGAAACATATATGTCTGAAAGAAAATGAGCATATACATAAGAATAAAATAATATCGAAACATTCCTTCAGTTAGAAACTAAATGAATTGTTCATGAATTACATTTGCCAAGAAGTGACCATAATCAAACTTGACTAATAGTCCTTATTCTGTAGAAAGGGTGGATAGCAAGCCTAAAATAGGCTCATCTACCCATTCATCTTAATAGTAACCAAGTATGCATGACAATATAGATATAATCTTTCTAGTCCTTTGGGGGAAAATAAAAGAGGGATAAGGGGGATTTTTCTTGGGGAGTTGACAATCTTCTAAGAGGAAGACTTAAAAAATTTTGGCTCTCTGGGGGGAGGAGAGTTTCTAATAGATTTCGTTGAGAGCCTCAAGGGAAAAAAGGGTGAGGGAATCACTGTCTGGGACCTGTAACATTTGGTTTATTCTCTCAGAATTAATGGTGAAAATGATTTCACCATTGGGGGAAATGATAGCCCTCTTACTTGAAAGGTAAGAGGCATGACACTTTCGAAAGAGTTCAGAGAAGTAATAAGACTAGGGAAAAATAGATAGGGGTAGTCTGGACTGCCAGAGGTTGATTTCATCAGATTGGTCAAGGTAATTATCACGAAACCAACATCGTAATTCGAACAGGTCAAATTCACACTCTATCTCGACTATCTTATAGTCTATGTTAGCAAGAGGGATGTGGTCTAAATCAACAGGGGGAGTGAGCATGGGATTCACCACATTGGAAATTTTGGGGGCCATCATGGTAACAGAATGAATGCGCGAGAGATTAACAGAGGGAATTTGTAGAAGATCTTAGTAAATTTTGCAAAACTGCTAGGTGGGAGTTCCTGTGTAAACAATCAGAGATAAGCAATTCTTTTGTGAATAGTTGTTGCTAGGCACAAAACAGAGGGCGGGAGAAATGTATAGTAGGAAAAAGGAGAAAAGGATGTAATTACGGGAGAAAATGGACCTTTATAGTTCATAGATAGAGCGGAACCATTGGAGCAACAGTTGTGAGCTGCATTTTCTCTACAATGGAACGAAGGAAATATGAGGAAATGACAATGGGATGGGTGCAACGGTCATTGATGTGGTGGACTAGTATAGGTGGATGAAGGTGCGGGACCGTTGGTGGGAAGTGATGGGAGGAGGGATACGTGGCATCAATGGAATAGAGGTTGAGCAGGGACATGGTGGGTGAACATTAGTGGGAAGGTAGGTTGCGGCAACATGGCGGAAACCAATTTGGGGGGGGGTAGGTTGTTCGTGGTATGAGAGGTGGGCAGCCCAAAATCATGAGGGGAGGATACATAGCGGTGGGGGAAAATTATTTTTGGACCCCTCCCCCTCCTCCCTTCGAACCGGTATTAAAGAGAATCACTGTGGGGGGTCCGAAAAGACTTAAAGACCATTGGATTGAAGCAGGCTGGCAATCAGGGAAAGTGAAGTGTGCAAAGTTTAGCGCCAATGGTCCCATAACAAATTTTAGAGAAATAATTTTACACCAAAGTCCAAACTTTTGGCCAAATGACCAAATTAAATAATTACATAATAAATCAATATTTTTCCTATACTAATGTAACTTTAAATCAATGAGGGTTCATTTAAACGTGCAAACCATATTTATTTTGTCATTCTTAAAGGATTAAGAATATTTATTTGAAAAAACTAAACTAATCTAACAACTGCATTAATCTAGATTAAATTGTCGGATTAACTTGTTTACCTATTCTACCTATCTAATCTAAGCCAAAGATTACACTGTTTGGCTAAGTTATTTATTCTAATCTAATCAACATAAATTGAAACTTGCTTGAACATGATTAAATTGTATGTTTCAAGCACAAAGGTATTGTGGCATTTAGACAAGTTGCACACAATTTCATGAATTTATTCTTTACAAAACCAATAGACTATTAGTGGAACTTTAACTAGCATCACTTTCACATTTATTCATTTTTTGTTTTGTGGGGTTATTTTATCATTTCTTTTATTTTTCTTTTTCTATTTTTGTATTTATACCCCATTTTTATTTTCATTTTCATTTTTTTATATATTTTTGGAGATAATTTGTAGTATGCAATATTATTTACAATCTGAAATACTCAAAGAAATCATTCAATCATCATTTGATCCTATAAACTATAGGACCCTAACAGTGGCTCCAGCTAAGGATGGCACTTCTTAGTGAAGTGTCAAGAACACTGTCATCTAGTAGCCTTGAATCCTTATCTTCAGTGTTTGACTGGATCTAATTTTTTGTATTTGTTGTAGTTATGGTGGTAAAATGACTAAAATATTAGGGCCTTCCCCACGGTCTTCAAAATTCAGACATAAGATACCCACTCATGACAATACAACGTAAATGGTATCTATAATGGGTGTGATAAAAACTATTGTTTAGTCCTAAAAAAATTATGCTTTAGCATCCTGACATTGATAGATCCTCCAAGTGACTCTATTCCATATGTGTTATTCAGAAAAAATGCATTGTTACCTCTATAAGCATAAATAATGTAAGGTCCCATCCACAGATTGTCAAACTTACCATTCTTTCCTTTCTCTTCTCTTCTAGAATCCCATTTCAGAACATGATTGCCGATCTAAAAATCATCACCCTTAATTATTCTTGTCAAATGTCTTCTTGATGCTTTCTTTGATCAACTAAGTTTTGTTATGAACTTCCTCTGTTGACTTCTACAAATGAATTTTCTAGTTTATTCTCCTCTGTAAATCATTTGGTCCAACCTCCAATTCTTACAACATTTTTAAAATAGGAATTACCAACAAGGTTGGAAAAACAACATTTATTCCATAAATTAGCTGGTATGGAGACATGCCTATTGACTTTTTGGTAGTAAGTCTATCTACCCATAATGCATTAACAAACTTGTTGTTCCATGATTTCTTATTATCATGCAACAAAATTTTAATAATATTAACTAAGCTTTTATTCAAAGATTTTTTTAGTCCATTTCCCTTAGGGTAATAGGATGCAAAATGTCCCAATGTTAGCTGATATTTGTTGCAAAATTCTACCATCCTCTTTGACCTGAAAGCTGCAGCATTGTTAGTAATAATTTTCCTATGGCATCCAAATCTTGCAAGGATATTGTTCTCCAAGATATTTATGATGACTGCATCAGTCACTTGTCTAGTTTGTATGGCATCTATCCATTTTGTAAAGTAATCAGTGGCTGTAAGAATCCACTTATGTTGGGTAAAAGAAGTGGGGTGGATTTATCCTATAAAGTCAAGGCCCCATTGTTGGAAACAAGTTTCAGCAGATACAGGCCTTAAGGGTAAAGGCAATAGTTTGTTTTTGCCTTCAAACATTTGGCATTTGTGGCATGAAGTAACTTTCTTTTGGACATCAAAAAATAAGGTGAGCCGATAAAAACCTGCCCTCAAAATCTTATTGGTAGTAGTCTTCCAGTAGAGGTTTCCATCGCAGTCTCCTTCATGAAACTCTTGCATGAATTTATTTTCTTCATTTTTCAATAAAAAGTTAAGTAAAACTTCACCAGCATCCTTCCAATACAGATTTTCATCCAAAATACAAAACTTGACAGCTTTAAGTTTAATAAATCTAGATTTTCTTTTAGTTAAACCAGGTGGAGCTTGTAAATGATGTAAAACATAGATAAGTTTTGCATACTAGGGAGAGGTATAAAAAGCTTATGCTACCTGTGGAGTCGCCAACTCGTCTAGTTCATTGAATATTGCTAGAAAATTTATATCTAAAGCATGTCAGTTCGATTCTTCCATTAATTTTGCTAACCCTTGACCTTTGATGAGTTTAGTGGGTCGGATTTCACTATCATATTCTAATATAACATCAATCCACTTACCCCATTTCCCATCAGGATCGTTTTGGGTAAGTATATCTTTTATTGTTGCATTTGGAACAAAAGAAATAATATGTGAATGAAGAATATACACTCTAAAGTATTTTATGGCTTTTACCAAGGAAAAGTATTTTTTTTTTCCATGATGTCATATTTCAATGCTACATCTCTCAAATATTTTCTAAATAAAGCAATAGGCTGTTCATAGCCTTCATTATTTTTCTACAAGAGAACTACAACAATTGTGTGCTCAGAAGCAAATGAAAAAAATAGGAAATCCTTTGTAAAATCTAGACTAATTAATACAGGAGTCTGAGTTAAAGCCCATTTTACCTTATTAAATGATTTTCTAGCTTCCATGTTCCATTTCACCTCAGTTTCTTTCCTTAACATGTTGGTTATATTCTTTAAAAGTTCTGCTAAATTAGGAATGAATCTCCTCAAAAAATTTATCTGTCCAATAAAAGATTGAACTTCTTTTACATTTCTGGGGGGATTAATTTTGAGTATAGCTTTGATTCTGGTCGGATCTGTTTTGATTCCTTCCTTTTAAATTATGTGTCCTAGAATTTTTCCTTCTTGCAAACCAAACATTGTTTTGTTGGGGTTGAGGGAGATACCAAATCTCCTAAATTTTTCAAAGAATCCTCTCAGGTGCTTCAAGTGTTCCTCATCTGTTTTCGAAAAAATAGTGATGTCATCTAGGTATATGACTATGAAATGAGCCATTTCATGAGGAAAGGTAAAATCCATTTCTCTCTTAAAAGTAGCTCCAACATTCATTAGACCAAAAGGAATTTCACATACATGAAAGTTACCGAGGGTGTAGTAAATGTTGTCTTCTCTTGATCATCTAGGTGTACTAAGACTTGGTTATAACCAAAAAAGCTATCTAACCAAGAAATTATGTTGGATCCAACCACCTTCTACATAATGTGGTCCATATTGGGCAGATGGTAATTTTCTTTTAAAGAGGATTTATTCAAATTCCGGAAATCAATACAGAACTTGATCTCACTAGTCTTTTTCCGAGTGGGAACCAAATTAGATACCCATTTGGAATATCTCAAGGGCATTATGATCTTTGCATCATACATTCTTCTTACTTATTTTTCGATAGGATGCATAGGCTTTGGGTTGATTCTCCTTAGTTTCTGTTTAAAAGGTTTATGATCTTCTTTTAAGGAAACCTTATGTTGTAAAATTCTTGTGTCATAGGATTTTAAATCCTCATAACTCCAGGCAAAAACATCAACGAATTCTTTGAACAATTCAATGTACTTTATCTTCTCAGTTGAGGGTAAGGATTTGGATAGTTTAATCATTTTAGGTTCTTGTCCAGTCCCAATATTGTGTTCCTCAATACTAGCTCTAGTTGGTTAAACTTTGGGCTTCTTAGCTACATCATTGAAATCAAACAAATCTTCTAATGGAACAAGACCTCTAGGTAAGACATTATCTTTGACCTGTAAAATTTCAGTTTCTTGTTTATCTTCATCTATTTCATTCAACTCTATTATTCACACTATTATGTACAATATCTTCTATATCAAGTTCTATATCTGTATTATCATCTTCAAATTCCTATGTGGACTGCAAAAAATTCTCAATCTAGGCATCATTTCCAAAAACTTGCTAGTATATAATCTTATCAGGTACAATAGGTCTATTTTTCACTTCGATAGTATATTGGCAAGTAAGATGAAATGGTAATTTACAAGTACTTGTAGAAGTAGCAAGACCATCAGGCAGAATGTTTTGATCTCTTGAAATGATAGACAAACTATATTTAGTGAAAGAATCCAAAAAATATAACACAACATTCCTATATGCTCTCATCCTTGGATGTTTTTCAAAATATTCAACTTTGATTTGTTTTATTAACAACTCAGAATCTCCATGAATGGAAATACGTTTAGCACCCAACTTCTGTAAAAGTTGTAACCCTAAGATTAAGGCTTCGTAGTCTGCTACATTATTAAAACACTAGAAATTCAATTTATAGGAATGAAACTTTGAGTGATGAGTGTAAGAATTGGAAACCCATATACTAGCACGTATCCCTTCTTTACTAACAGATCCATCAAAACTCAAATTCCTTAAAACTTCATCTAATTTATCTTGTTCACTGATTAATGTTTGACATTCCTCAATATGACATAACGCAGTGTTTTGATTAGGAACTTGTTCTTGTGTATTTCCATCATTATACATAATAAATGAGTCAAGATCTGAACGGATAGAGTACAAGGGATAATTATCACGTCTCTCCTAAGTTCTGACCATCAATCTCATGAGTTTCTCCCTATAAAGTCTCCTATTCTGACCAAATCTCGGGATTGTAGTGTATGTCATATCCATCTGTAAGGTTCCCTGGAGTTTGGCTCCCCATGAATGGGAAAGTAGCATGCCATATTTGGGAGGCATATCAGCAACAACTATGTCCATTAGCACACTTTTCGCTGGTATTTGGACCAAGTTGACACATAAATCCTTTATAAGTCCAAGGCACTTTACTTGGCTGGAATCAAATGAATACAGATCTTTATACCTTCTGGTTATATTTAATCCCAATTTCTCATGATTACCTTAGGCATAAGATTGTGGGATGCCCTTGAGTCAAGCATAGCAATGTGTAAGATTTTATCATGAATGGTAAAACTAACATAAAAGGGAGGTACATATACCTCTTAAAGTTTACCATTTACTTGAAGGCCAAAAAGTATTTTAGGTTGATCATCTGATACATTGATTATATCAACTTTCTCTCCTATGCTCAGAGATTTTATTACCTATGATCTATAGGAAGTTTTATTCATTAATTATGTCAAAGGGATGGGTATTTTAATTTTCGCCAATTCATTTTCTACATTAAATGATGTCTAAGCTTTGTTTAAATTGGAAGCCTCTTATTTATCATCCAAATCCTTTTGGGATATGTCTCTTTGTTGGCTGGTAGAGGGGTCATTAGCTTGAATTGATTTGGATGCAGTATCAAGTTTTTTCTTGATTGGAACATCATGATTCTTTTTAGCAAGAATCTCAACGTTCTTCTTGGCAGGTGTATCTATTGCCTTTTTAGTTGGGGTATCATGTGTTTTCCTACTCCTTGGATTGTATTTCTTATGTACTTCCATAATGGAATTCTCAAAACCTTTCTTATAATCTTATGATTCGTCAGGTTCTATTTCATCCTGTGATAATAGGAAAATATCTTGTTCTTCCTCAGTAAGAAAAATAGAGTCACTATCATTTACTCCCATTAAATTTATTTGAGTGTCCTTTGTATCATCAGCTACCTCAACCTCCTCATATGCATAATTTTCTTGGAAAGGAGGTCTTACCTGTTGGTCTGGACCTTTTGGGTCCCTTTGTTTGATCTGGGGTTGATTTCTTCTAAATTTTAGATTTATATTTTCCTAGTTTGATTTTCTCTCGAAGGATCCATATCAATTATACTGATTCTATCCATCATTTTCTCCATTATTCTCAGTAGACTATCTATTTTATCATTAGTGGAAGAAGAAGATGAAGGTTCGTCTTTTATTGTTACTCTTTTTTCATATTTTAATTTATCTTTTTTGGCTAATAAATTAGCCTCCACTTTGAGCGCATTTGCTTGCATTTCCTCTAAGGTAGAGGGATCTCTTTCTCTTAGTTGATAGGCCATATCAACATCGAATCCTTCTGGGGAATGTATCAGGGCCAAGCCCAGGGGCGGTTTAATGGCAGGTTGGATTGCATTGTAAACCTTATTACACCTTTCACAATACTCTTCTACAGTTTCATTAGGTCTTATCTTAAAGTTTTTGTATTCATTGAGGATTTGTATAGGACTCTTTTTACTTTACCGCCTATTTAATAAAGATTGGTGAAAAATAGAAAGGTCAACTATACTACTTGCTGCTAAGTTTTTGAACCATTTTCTCACCTCTCCACCTAATATCTGGGCAAACAACCTCAGTTTTACATCATTCTTATCTTCTTCATGAAGATCAAAAAATTCATTCATTTTATCTATGTGATGTTGTGCTTTGATAGCACCAGCGCCATCAACTTGGTGAATCCTGGTCTGATAGTCTTGCGGCATATCATGCAACCAGGGATGTAAAACCAAGGGAGCATAAAGAGAAGCGATGATGTATGGTCTTAAGGGAGGTGCAGATATAGGATTTGTTTGAACAGGCTAGGTTACTATTTGTGATACTACTGGATGAGTAGTAGAAATTACAAAAGAGGTAGGGCTGATTGATGTTTGATGAACTGATTGGGAAGAGGAAGATGATTTTGCAATAGGAAGGGCAAAAATTTCAACCGATTGTTGAATGTAAGCTTGATGTATAGCCTAATCAAGTGTTGACATAAGATCCTGCAATTTATCGAATTTCTAGAGGGCTTGCTGATCCAAATTACGTTCAACAGGTGGTCTT
Source organism: Pinus taeda (assembly GCA_000404065.3). Lineage (NCBI taxonomy): Eukaryota > Viridiplantae > Streptophyta > Pinopsida > Pinales > Pinaceae > Pinus > Pinus taeda. The sequence goes on along the minus strand of APFE031493390.1, from coordinate 20,096 downwards.
ATTGATTTGTAAGGCTGAATAATGGATTCATCAACCACTGTCTGATCAACAAAAGTTTCAGACTTGGTCCTAAAAATACTTTGCTCAAAAGGTAATTCAAACTAAATATCTTGTATGTTGTCGAGGTTTTCAAGAAGGGAATTTTCCCTAGAAAGGGGGCTATTGCTTCCTTGGCTTTCAACTAAATTTATTTTTCTTAGTATCCTTTCAGGATTGTCTAAAATTTGAAGTGGTTCTAGATCAAGATTGGATTAGTTATGAATTATTTTTGGATCCAGATCTTTAAAAATGAAAAGCAACCTCTAATCCTTTATTTCCAATATTTTGATCATTAGACTTCTTGAAATAAATATGTATAAACTAGGGAAATTAACTTTATGAAAATGAAATGAAGGACTATTTTTAATTCCCCAATATGGTCAACAAAATGTTAGCACTCTGTAATTTTTTGAGGTTGTAGACGAAAATCACAAATGTAACCACAAACCTACTTTGGAAGTTGGGATCTATCCCTGCTAGCTTTGGAGAGGGCTCTCTCTATAAGATTTAACTTTGCTGTATTGAATATTAGGCTAGTTATGAAGCTTAAGGTTTGATTTTGTTTGAATGGTTGGTTGATAACTATATTATTGTTTGGTCAATTAAGTGTCCTAAATTGATCTACATAAATTATCAATCTGGGTATCGTAAACTGATGTGTAGTGCACTATTTGTGCTAGCTAACACTTCTTACTTCATTGTTTGTATTTTTTATGTTGTTTTGGGGGTTTTTGGTATTTTAATTCCTAATGATTTACAATGTAAATTATCAAAAATAAATCTAATTTTTTTAAAGACTCCTCAAAATCTAAAAAAAAAATGAAAACAAAGATAAGAAAGATATGGAAACAAAGCTAAGAAGGAAATGAAAACAAAGTTTCTATTCTCATTTTACGATTATTTCCAAATCATGAATTAGAGCTGAAAGTGATATTTGCAATTGATGGTAACTAATTATAGAAATAAAATTAAATGAAATACTTGGTCACTCTGCCTCTCAATTTTCGAAGAAAGTATCATTGGGATGCCATTTGAGTATTTTTGTACTTCATTAATCTAAGAGAAAGCAAATAGAGAGATGTAGAAATAACTCATTGCATAAATGAAATGTTCAACCACTTAGTTAGGGATGAATTATCAACTTGAAGGATTTTCCATAAACATTCATTAACACCATGAGTTAGTATTTTGAACTAAAAAATGAAATAGCAAAGACAGTAAATGACACTGATCAGTTTAACTGAGAATTTAAACTAGAAAAACAGTAAATGAAGTAAACTATTCAACAATGTATTTTCTAAACTACTGATAAGAACTAAAAAGAAATCAAGCTAATGGAAACTACTCTAAATTATAAACAATGTTAGTAAGAAAAATGATTATAAACACTGTTTCAAAAAGAAAATGATGAATTTACAATTAAAAAGAAGAAGACAAATAAATAAAATAAAACCTCTTCAATGTAGGGGCCCTCTGTAACTTATTAGTCTACGCTTGCTCAATCAACTCCAAGAAAACTCCTTCAGATGTTCATAAAAACATGCGGTCTTCTCATATTAAAACAGGGACACAAAACGTCCAAAAATTACAGAGTCTAAAACTTTGATTTCACATAAAAACTATTACTATTGCTTCTAAATTCTTTGGTCCTTTACACAAGTATTTATAAGAGAAACCATATAATTGTTTGTGGAGAAAAGCATGCTACAGCCAAACACGTAGAAGACATATATGTAGAATTTCCTCCTCGGCTACTGGAGAAATAAATCCAATACATGGTGGCTGTTGGATTCATTTTTATAGGTGGCTGTTGGAGTCCATAGGTACAGGTAGTTGCTTCGGATAACACTTTCCATCACTATGAAATGTATTAATTAACCATGAAACAGAGTCCTGTTACGCTCAGTCTCTTTGTGTTTGACTTATCCATTGACCGTAGTCATATGCCATCTTCTTTGTCGACCTGGGCTAAATGAATAGGACAGAGTCCATGTCACGACGATTTCAGAGCTACCCATGTGGCTAGTTTCTCCTTCTGACACCTGGAACCTGTTAGAGCATGGAAGTAGCTATGGAACAGCTAGTTAGCTACAGAATGGGCTGCGTTCTGTAGCTCATATACAAAAATTTATTCAATCAGCAAAACATAAATTCATAGCATGTAAATCACGAAATGTCCTCCTTACGATAGTATATACCAGTTATTAGTGATGATAATGCATCTTTCTTATGGAAAAACAATGAAAAGGATTGAGAAGAGTTGCAAGGGAAAGAGTAATTTTGAGGCTCAACATACCCCCATTGCAAAATAATTGCATGTCCTCATTCAATTTTCAAAAATGTGAACTTCTTTCTCCTATTGCATCTGTTTTGATACTTTTGCCAGCACGTCCAACTACCTTTTCTTACTTCTCCTTGCACTAACGTCATCCTGGGCTTCTTCATAAGAAGTTTATATTTGAGGTTAATAAGTGTTCTGCCCAAATTCCTATTTTTCCTCTTCAACTTCTTATTATTCTTATACCATAGCCATAGGTGCAGTATTGTATTGTCATGAATGGCTTTATCCAGTTTGCTTTGTTCCTTTAAGGTTTCATTTTCTTTCTTAATATGCCTATTCAATATCTCCAACTCATAGATTTCCTATTTGAGGGAGTCAGTCAGAGGTTCTCGTGGATTTACAAGTTTTTCTAGATTGGTTGAGGATCCTGTATCCATTGAGGCACTTTTCTTTTCCAGAGATTCTATGTAATCATAAATTTGCTATTGTACTGGATCTATGTGAGGAGAAGCTCTACTTGGGCTACCTTCAAAATTCTGTGGACGAGAGTTTTATGGACTGCGTTTAGGTGGAATATTGTCAGGAGATTTGAACTGGGGTTTCTTCTTCTAATTTTATGAACTACACTCCTTTTAATGTTACCTTCCTCACCTTACCTCGGAGTCTGGAGCTCCTTCTTAGGTTTTGGAAGCTTATGGTTTCTTCTCTTGTGTCCTTCTTTTTCTTGATTTTCTCCCTAATATTGGTCAGTCTTTCAGAGAGTAACTGTTCATCTTCTTGTGGTGATGAAGGTTCAGGAATGTCTTCATTGATTTCTTCAACTATCTCTTTCATTTTTCCATTATGTTTAGTTTGCTTTCTAACCTATGGTTTAGAAGTTGTCTCTGCATCATTTTCTTGTGAGGAGGTTCCAGATTTGTTTTGAATGTTAATGTTGATCATTCTCCTCCTACTTTTCTCATGACTCTCCTTAGGTGAATTTGGAGCATCCTAGAAAAAATTTCTTACCAAGAAATCTTCCCAAGTATCCCCTATATTTTTCAAATGGAATTCAACTAGTATCTTTACTAATCCATGGTGATACATAGTTGTTTCTATGGATTTAATTTTCTTTTGGAAATTTGTAGCCATTCTTCTTAAACTATTTAGAAGGAATAAGGGAAGATTGATGGTTCCATTTTCTAAGAAATTCATTAATAAGTGTATATGGTAAACATACATAGACCCAAATCTTCCTTCACATGTAATGAATTTTTGCAATATCAATAACCTATTACCCCATTTGTTCTTGAGTGCTGAAATAGGAATTCCCTTTCTAAATACTGTAACATCCATACCTGAGTTTCTGAGGATCACCTTCCAAGATTCACCATAAAATTCCTTGTTTTTAAACCATCTTTTTCCTTGTCTCGGCAGCTCTATTGCTTCTGCTGTGAAGGATTCTGTGACTGCAAATTTTATATCTCCTATCTCAACTTCTGCGCCATCAAATGACCTTGCAAAAGACATGGTAATTTCCTTGTGGTAACTGTCAAATTTCTCAATAAAATTTAACCATCCGACCTTCTATAGCATCCCTTTAAGCTGTGGATACCCCTCCATATACTTACCCCTATGAGCTCTATCCTGACAATAAGCCCCATATCCCTTGTTTTTGGATAACATTCAAAATTACTCTTATTGTCTATGAAACAAGTGCTATTAAGAAATGGAATGAATGTGCGTATGGAAATGGAATGGCTGCGTATATATGAAAATGGAAAGACTGTGTGTATAGAAAATTAAAAGACTATGTATGTGAAATGACTGTGTGTTATAGGAGAAATAAACTTAAGGGTTTGTGTGTAATAAATAGACAGTAAGGGTTTAGAGAGTCGTGGATAGGTAGGTCACATCATCATCTTGATCATTAACAGGTGGAGTTGTGGAGGACCGTTCAAGTACAGGTCATGGAGTTTGAAGCGGAGATTTGTTATGAAAGATTTGTTATGGAAGAGATGTAGTGGCAGTCAAATCAAATGATGGTTGAGTAAGGAGACATGCGATTATACATACTATACAAACTTATGTTTTCAAATCGCTTTTTGAAATCAATCTTTGTATTTACCTTTGGAACCTTTACTTTTTGCTTGCTAATTTTTTATGTTGATCCACATGTACCTTGAGCATGGTTGGTTTTCAAAAATTAATTTTTCTTTCAATTCCTTGCATACATGATTTTATTATGAGTTGTACACTTATGCCTGAATTGATAAACAAATTGTATCTATAGAATCAGATTAGCTGTAGAACAGAATTAGCTACAGAACGTGAAAAAGGAAATGAAATATGGCTTATGGATCATGAATGAAATGGAAGTGGCTAAGTGAGTGAAATGAAATGAGATGTCAGATAAGATGATAAATTAAATGAAAATGGAATGGAAGTTGTAAAAGAAAAAAAAACTAAGAAATTTATTGATGGAATATGACAATGAGATGAAGTGAAACTGCAAAAATAAAACGGAGTGAGGTGAGATGAGGTGATGAATTTGCGGAATCTAAACTACAGAGTGATTGTATCTTTCTGTCACTACTTATTATAGAAAGAAAATGGAAAATATAGGGTGTCAGAAACCTCTGGTTTTCACGCTGTATTTTTTGTATAAGTATGCCAATCAATGATTGGTTTTCAACCTTATACAATTTTTATTTTTTTAGGAAAAATAAAGACTAAGTTAGTGGAGAAGAAGAATTATTCTTCACTAGCTTCTTTTCAGAATTGTCTTGGAAAATCTTAATGAACTCCTCTTTTGAAATTGGTTTCTGATATATCTTTAATCTATGACCATTCACAAGAAGAGGAGTTTTACTTTCATCTATTTTTCTTATCCTCACTGCTCCATTACTAAAGACTTTTTCAATCTCATATGGCCCAAGCTAATGGGTTTGAAACTTCCCTTGAAAATACTTGAACTTTGAATCAAATAACAACGCCCAATCTCCCACTTGAAACCTCTTGTCTTTGATATATTTTCCATTACATTTAGTCCTCTATTGTTGGAATATACTAGTCCTTTGGACTACCTCTTGCCTGATTTCACCAAGTTCATTTAATTGCTCCAGCCTACGCTTTTTTGCATCTGATAAATCTAGTCCCAGTTGGACTGCCATCTTGAAAGTTCTGATTTGGAACTCTATAGGGAACAGGACTTGTTTTCCATAAACAAGTTCATCGGGTGTATTTCCCATTATGTTCTTCCATGTAGTTCTATAGGCCCATAAAGCTTCAGGAATCCTTTCAGCCCAATCTCTTCTATGTAGATGCATAGTCTTAGTGAGGATTCCTCCAATCACTTTATTTGTAGATTCCACTTGACCATTTGCTTGAGGATGATAAGGATTATATTTCTTATGGTTGATCTTGTATACTTCCACAAGCCCTTACACCATGTTAGATGTAAATTGAGATCCCTGATTTGTCACAATTTCTCTTGGAACACCAAAACAAGTAAAGATGTCCTCGAAAAGAAAATTCACTACAGATTTTTCATTAGCAAAAGGTAATGCTTTAGTTTCCACCCATTTAGTGACATAATCAGTGCATACCAATATATACTTCTTTTTCTTAGATGGAGGATTAACTGGCCCAACAAAATCTAACGCCCATTTTTCAAAAGGTTCAATGAGTACCTGAATTTTTAATGTCATTTCATTTGAAGGAGCAAGTTTCCCTACCCTTTGGTAGTTGTCACATCTCCTGACATATTCTTTAGCATCTTTGAAGATGGATGGCCAATAATATCCTAAAGAAAGGATTTTATAGGATGTCCTTTTGTCAGCAATGTGTCCACCACATGACTCATCATGACATGCCTTAAGAATCTCGGGCATTTTATCTTCCCTCACACACCTTCTAATCAGTAGATCTAGGTCTATTTTATACAATTCGTTAGTGATCCGTGAACATCTTGCACTTTCCTGAATAATTTTTCTTTTCTCTCTAGGAAACAAATGTGAAGGTAACTTTCCTGTGACTAAATAGTTAGCAATATCTGCAAACCAAGGAGTTTGAATAGTTACTTCAAAAAGATATTCATCAGGAAACTTATCTTCAACCGGAGAATATTCTTTGATATTTTGAATCCTGGACAAGAAATCAACAACTGTGTTTTGTTTTCCAGGTCTATCAAGCACAATAATATTGAATTCTTGCAAAGGTAAAAGCCATATTGTAATTGTACCATTAGTAATAGGTTTATTCATTAAATATCTAATTGCACAGTGATCTGTATGAACAAAGGTTTCATAGCCTGTTATATAGTGTCTGAACTTTTTAATTGCATGAACAACAACTAAAAATTCCTTTTCATTCATCGTATAATTTAACTCAGTGGGATTAAAATTATTACTTGTATAGTAAATGGCATAAGGAATCAAATCTTTTTGTCCCAATATAGCTCCTAGAGCTGTATCTGAAGCATCTGTTGAAATATGGAAAGGGAGTTTCCTATTTCGACCTCTTAAAATGGGTGCTTCAGAATTTATTTTTTTAAGGTTTCAAATGCCAACTGGCAATCAGAATTCCAATTGAATTCACAATCTTTGGTAATCAATTTGAAGTGTGGGGATGCTATTTTACTGAAATTTTCTATAAACCTTCTATAGTATCCTATAAATCCTAGAAAACTTCTAACATCCTTTTGGCAATTTGGAATTGATAATTTAGAGATGACTTCAACTTTAGATTTGTCAACTTTAATCCCATCTCATGAAATGTGATGTCCTAAAACAATACCTTCTGTGAACACCATAAAACATTTTTCATGGCTTAGTGAAAGGTTTGTTCCTTTACATCTTTTAAGAACTTTTTCCAAATTTTCCAAAGCTTCTTCAAATGTATTCCCATAAACTGTAAAATCATCCATATATACCTCTACACAATCATGTATTAGATCATAAACAATTCCTAGTACTGCTCTTTGGAATGTTGCAGGTGCATTACATAACCCAAAAGGAAGTAATCGGTAGGCATAAGTTCCCCATGGACAAGTAAATGTGGTTTTATCCTGATCTTCAGGTGCTACCTAAATTTGATTATAACCACCAAAACCATCCAAGAATGAGAAATACTTCTTACCTGCTAATGTATCTAACACTTGATCTATAAAAGGCAAAGGAAAATGATATTTAAGGTCTGCTTTATTCAATTCTCGGTGATCAATGCACACCCTCCATTTACCATTCCTTTTAAGCACAATTACCAAAGGAGAAACCCATTGGCTATCTGAAATTGGGTAAATGAAGTTTACATTCAGTAATTTTTGGAGTTCTTCTTTCACAATCTCTCTAAGATTTGGATTCATCCTTCACTGAGGTTGTCTGATAGGTCTACAATTTTCCTCAATATAGATGTGATGGATACAAGCCTTGGGATCAATGCCTTTCATGTTAGTGTATTCCTATGCAAACGCAGCAAAATGTTTTTGTAATGTTTTGGTTATCTCTTCTTGTTGCAGTTTCTCCAAGTTTTTGTTTATGTTCAATGTCCTACCTAGAAAAATTTCAATTGTAGAGCTACCAAACTCTTCCATAGAATAGAGAGACATCTGCCTAGATGACAAATATTCAGCATTAGATTTTTCTTGAAATTGTTCATGGTCATATTCTGAAGATGATTCAAAATTTTCCAATGTATTTAAAATTTGACTATCTTCACTAATATCTGAAATAGTAATGAGAGGTTAAATATCATCTTCATCATCAATCCATTCTTTGTCATCTATTTTTGTTATTTCTTTTGCTGGAGGATATAGAGTAATTTTTTTTGTTGAATTACCATCAGAAATATACATGTCACTAGATCTGCAACTAATAAAAGAATTAGTTGTGGCCAGCCAAGGTCTTCTGAATATGAGTGGATGTCCTCCTAGATTGTTCTTTGGAGTTAAGATCATGAAACCAATAGGATATTCCCAAGAATCTAAGGATATTAAAATTCCTTCTAACACTCCATCTGGTTTGATTATTGATCTGTCTGCTAGTTGTAGTAAGGTAGGTGTGTAAAGAATATTAGGAAGCTTGAGTTGCTCCATAGTTTGTTTGCTCATGATGTTTATTGCTACCCCTAAGTCAATCAATATATTTGGAATTTCAACTCCATTGATATGTGTTTTCACAATTGGACTTCCTGGATACACATATTTTTGTATGGCAATTTTTCCCATCATTATGTCTACTATTTTTCCTACTAGGTGAATTCTTTTGTTTCCTTTGTTTTTCTTCCTGGTTTCCTTATGCTCAACTCCTTTATTGTTTTGGCTAGAATTGGAATTTCTTTAATGGCTTGTAACAAAGGGATTTTGATACATGCATTCTTCAATTCATCTAGAAAATGATAATTGGGCAACATAATATACTTTTCTACTCCTCTATTAATTTGTAATCTTTCAAGAAAAGGAGGTGTAGAAGTAGATGTTGGTTGCTCAATGATAGGAGTTGTTTTCACTAATTCTTTTTGTTTTTATTTCTCAATGTTTTGGTTTTGAAGAGATGTTCCCTCAAAACTTTTATTGACATTTAGAGAATCTTCCTCAGAACTGTCTTGTTCTTGAATAACTACAGAAGGTCTTTCCTTTTTTAATATCCTTTCAGATCTCAGTTGAACATCATTAAGATCTAGAGGAATGATCATATAAGTTGGAAATTATTGTCCTTCTACCATGTAAGCATTCCGTGGATTTTTATTGTTGGGGTTTGGTAATGGTTGGGCAAGTAGTTGATTTGGTTTCTGCTGAAATGGCAGTAAGAGTTGAGGATTTTGGTTTTGTTGTGGAAATGGTAATGAAAGTTGAGGGTTCTGATTTTGAAGTTGTGGCTACTGATTTTGTTGTGGAATGTGTGGGGGAGGATAATTCTGATATGACAGAGGATATTGATAATATTGAGAAAATATACCCATAAGGATTTTGTGCTCCTTGTGCCCATGGTTGAGATTGAGATTAAGGTTGAGGCCAAGGTTGAGATTGAGATTAAGGTTGAGGCCAAGGTTGCTGCTAAGAATTCAAATTTGGTGGAGGCTGAAGATACATTTGATTGTTAAATCCCCGATTTTATGGCCCCTGCTAAGGTATTCTAGCAACAAAACAAAGAGGTTCTACAGAAGTTGAGACTGTTTCTTATTGAAAGATAGCCTTAAGACCTGGAATTGAAGGAAAACCCTTGGTCTCATGGCTTTCTGAGCAAATCATACAAGTTTCTACAACTTTTTTCATCCAAAGGACATTCTCTTAGAGCATGTTTTTTCTGCATTTTGGACATAAAATGGCTAAAGCATCAGCCTCGGTTTTCTGCTTGTTTTGCAACTTAAGGGTGTCTAATTGTTCACTAAGACTTCCTAGGATGTCAGTTTTAAATTCATCAAGCATATTACCAATTTCTGCCCTACTTACATATCCAGTTGCAAATTTGTTTACTCTAACAAGAGAAGAATCTCTTGGACCTTTCCTAGTTTTAGATTTCCCTCTTGAGACATGAACACATAATTCTCCTATATCATTTAATGGGAGTTGAGAGATATCTCCCTTCCCCATCATGTTAAGGATATCTATCAACTCATCTCTAATGGATTTTAATAAAAGAGCTTTTAAGGTATCCTCATCTAAATTGTTCATCTTTTCTCTTTTCAAATTATAGTTGAATCTCTCAATCAAATCCTCTATGTTTTCATCCTCTCTTTGCATCATTTTGAACACTTCATCTTTGTGATTGGTAGGCATGCAATAATTGAAATACCTATCCAAAAACGTTTTTTTCATGTCATTCCATGTTCTAATCAACTGAGTGACTAACCCCATGAACCATTTCAAAGCGGCTCCTTTCAATGTTGAAGGGAACAACATAATTTTATGAGAGTCTTCTAGACAGTCATAGGTTTTGCACAAGACTTCTAACTCAAATAGGAATGTTTCACGATCCTCACTTTTAACCCATAGAAGTTTGGGAGGACAGAAGGTGAGACATTTTTCATTGTGGCATTTGTTTCCTCATCCACTATAGCGAATCCAAAAGAATTATCTATTTCCCTATTTCCTCTGCGTCCTCCATCATTTCCTCTACCTCCTCCATTATTTCCTCTACCTCTCTCTCTATCCTCTCCTCCAAACAGTGAGAATTCTTCATCTTGTTCTTCTTTTGCCATTATATTTTCTTCAAAGTCAGTATAGGGTTCAACCTGCAGGGTTACTTCCTCCTCCTCTGCTTCTTCTATTAATGGAATATGGGAGAGAGGTTCTACTTCTTCTTCCTCACCAGATATTCCTAATTCTTCAACTAAAATGTGCTCTCCTATGGAGGTGAAAAAGGTTATTCATGTTGTTGGAGATTCGAAATTTTTCTCCCCTATAATTGACTTGGTAAATGAAGTAGGAGATTCTTTTGATTGGATTTCTGCCTCTAGAATTCTAGGAGTTCTATAGCTGGGAGTGTGAGGTTGGGATGGAGGTGTGTCTTTTCTTGTTCTTGGTGGGTAGGTGGTGTTGTAGGAATTGAACTTCTACCCCTAGAGTCTCTTTATAAGGCTACCTAGTTACACTTCCCTAGAAATGACGCCAAAATTTTTGGTCAATTTAGTGTCCTAAATTGCTCTACATAAATTATCAATCCGAGTATTGTAAACTAATGAAGTGTAGTGCATTTTTTGTGCTAGCTAACCCTTCTAACTTCGTTGTTTGTATGTTTTATGTTGTTTTGGGGGTTTTTGGTCTTTTAATTCCTAATGATTTACAATGTAAATTATCAAAACTAAATCTAATTTTCTTAAAGACTGCTCAAAACCAAAAAAAAAATGAAAATAGAGCTAAGAAAGATATGGAAACAAAGCTAAGAAGTAAATGAAAACAAAGTTCCTATTCTCATTTTAACATTATTTCCAAATCATGAATTAGAACTAAAAGTGATAATTGGAATTGATGTCTAACTAATTACAGAAATAAAACTAAATGAAATACTTGGTCACTCTGCCTCTCAATTTTTGGAGAAAGTCTCCTTCAGATGACATTTGAGTAATTATGTACTTCATTAATCTAAGAGAAAGCAAATACAGAGATGCAGAAATAACTCATTGCATAAATGAAATGTTCAATCACTTAGTTAAGGATGAATTATCAACTTGAAGGGTTTTCCATAAACATTCATTAACACCATGAGTTAGTATTTTGAACTAAAAAATGAAATGGCAAAGACAGTAAACGCCACTGATCAGTTTAACTGAGAATTTAAACTATTAAAACAGTAAAAGAAGTTTGAACTAGCAAAATAGTAAATGAAGTAAACTATTCAACAATGTACTTTCTAAACTACTGATAAGAACTAAAAAGAAATCAAGCTAATGGAAACTGTTCTAAATTGTAAACATTGTTTCAGAAATAAAATGATGAACTTACAATTAACAAAAAGAAGACAAATAAATAATATAAAACATCTTCAGTGCAGGGGCCCGCTACAACTTATTAGGCTACACTTGCTCAATAAACTCTAAGAAAACGCCTTCATATGTTCATAAAAACATGTGGTCTTCTCATATTAAAACAAGGACACAAAACATCCAAAAATTACAGAGTCTCGAACTTTGATTTCACATAAAAACTATTACTATTACTGCTAACTTCTTTGGTCCTTTACACAGGTATTTATAAGAGAAATCATATAACCGCTTGTGGAGAAAAGCATGCTACAGCCAAACACATAGAAGACAGATATGCGGAATTTCTTCCTCGGCTACTAGAGAAATAAATCCAAGACATGGTGGCTATTGGATTCGTTTGTACAGGTGGCTGTTGGAGTCCGTAGGTACAGGTAGTTGCTCCGAATAACGCTTCTTATCACTGTGAAACTTATTAATTAACCATGAAACAGAGTCTGGTTACCCTCGGTCTCTTTGCGTTTGACTTATCCATTAACTGTAGTCTTATGCCATCTTCTTTGTCGACCTGGGCTAAATGAATAGGACAGAGTCCATGTCACGATGATTTCAAAGCTGCCCATGTGGCTGATTTCTCTTTCTGACACCTAGAACCTGTTAGAGCATGGAAGTAGCTGCGAAATAGCCGGTTAACTGCAGAATGAGCTGCATTCCGTAGCTACAATACAAAAATTTATTCAAACAACAAAACATAAAAGCATAACATGTAAATCACTAAATGTCCTCCTCAAGACAGTATATACCAGTTATTGGTGATGATAATGCATCTTTATTATGGAAAAACAAAGAAAAGGAATGAGAAGAGTTGCTAGGGAAAGAGTAATTTTGAGGCTCAACAATTACCATTGGGCTATGGAGTCTGTTTCATAAAGTACAGATCAATTTCACTAATTAAAAATAGTTCTCACAAGGCAAGGTAGACAAACTAATTAGATTCTTCCATTTTATGAGATGAGGAAGGAAGAACAAGTTAAGATTCACTTTAGATATAGAGCATTGTTACCTAAATTCTATATTTAAAGATCAATAGAAAACATGGAAATTATTCAAAGTCAAGAGCAAAGTATATATTTAAACAGATTTTGTCCTTTAATTATCTATTGAATAATTCATATTAAGAAACAAATATGTGTGATAAGAAAAGAAATATAAACACATATAATGATAGAGGCACTTGACCAAAAACTTGACACAAGAATCCTGTGAAAGAGCTTTCTGTATTACTGGTAAATCCGTTGATACTTCAGTAATGTCTGTTAGGCTCCTATACTACTAGTGTAACCCCTTATTGTTATTAGTACAACCCCCTTATTTTATTGTTGTACCCATGTAGTCCCCATATTTTTATTATTGTGCCCCATAGAAGCCCATTATTGTTATTATTGTTCCCTTATATTATTATTGTTATGTCAGCTCTAATCATATTATGACCCCTTAGACTCCTATCTATAGAAAGGAGGCCTTGTCATTTGTATCATCCAAGAATTATTCATTTGCGTAATGTAAAGGAGGTTTCCCCCTCGAAGAGCCTTATTTCTAAGGCATTGATCTTTCTTTTCTATCTTTTTGTGAGTTGGTTTCATAACATTTGGTATCAGAGCTTTGGATTCTAAGGTTTCGCTGCTCCAAACAAGTCATCGTGGAATTTTCAAGGGATGAATGGAAGAAGGATAAAGATGTGTGGCCACTCATTCAAAATTTGCAGAATATCCCAATTCAAACAATATTGCAAGAACTTGAAGAGGAAGGAAAAATCATATTAGAACTTGGAGCAGTCACAAAAATAAGAACCCAACAGCTACAAAATCGATCAATTTCAGAGTATCTCATCAAGTGGAAGAACTTATCTGATGAATATTCCAAATGGGAGGACAAGAATTTTATACAGAAGCATCAAGAACTACTCAAGCGTTGATCTATCTTTTCTAAGGCGTTGATTTATCTTTTCTATCTTTTTGTGAGCTGGTTTCATAACAATGTCCAATAGTGTTCTTCTATATAAAAACCAACCCTTGATACTTCTAAAGATGAAGTATTTATAACTTATTTACAAAAATATTCTGTCAAAACTGACCAGGACGTACTTAGGAATTCCTAAACTGAATCTATCTAACTTATTACAAAATTTCAGGGAAATTTGAACTATCTGAATTGTTGGCACTAAACTGGTGGAATAGCTCACTATCTAGCCCTTGAATTTTGTTTTGTTGTTGATGCTGAGTTGTGTATCCAAACCTTTTGTTTAATCCAGTAATTCACATAGTTTATCCCATCACTGTTCACTCGGGATAGTCATCCTTAGTAACTTTTTGTAAACTTTGTCAACTTCAGCATATTTAGGAAATGACGGCTTGGAAATGAATATGTGTTTAATTGCATACTAAATGTCTAGGTCATATGCCAACGCTTCCAAGAACATGTTTCTTGTCATACTGAATCTTCTAGCTACAACCTTCAAACTCTCTCTCGCCTTGGTCATTAGTTCCTCACCGTAATCAGACCATGTGCTGAGCTTATCATTGATAACTAATAAATTTGGGAGTCCTTTCTTATACAAGGATTCCATCTTGGTGAAGAATCTATGTACACCAATGTCCATAATATGACATTTTTCTTCAAGTTGTCTCATTAGATTTCTCTTAGTCAATGCCTTCTTGACTTCCAATATTTTTTATGTTTTGTCTTCAATCCCTAACTCTTCTAATTCCTATTTGTTTTTGGACTTAAGGAATTTGATGGGTTGAGTGGATTCAGTGGGGTTGTCACCCAACTACTTTCTAACTTCTTCAATGGCGTCATTGGACCTTTGAATCAGTTCCTATTGTTCAAAAATGATTTGTATGGAATTACAAATGTTTATCATGTCTTCATTGATTTTCTTCCAAATATTCTCTTTTACCTCTGCCAATCTATTACCCATGGCACTGTCTTTTTCCATCTTATGCAATCTCTGGCACAATGTTTGGGATCTCTATATTTTTGTTAGGAGGTAATTCTCAAATCTTATTTTCTGCTCCTGTAGGAATTTCACCTCCTGTCTTAGTTTCTTTGTCTCTTCTCCCTGTATAGACATGTTTTCCATGGATTCACCCAACTTAATGGAACCATCTACAATTAATGTGGGAAGTATTGTAGAAGAGGATGTTCCTATCATTGTAGGTGATTTAGGGATATATGTTTGAAGTAGGGATGCAATCAGTGTTGCATCAAGAGAAACTACTGCTAGTTTTGAACTCTATTCCTTTTCTTTGATCAACGTTTCCATCTCTGATTCCATTTATTTGATATGTGCACTCTACTCCACTAGGAGCTTCAACATCTATTCTTTCTGTAACTCTGTCTCTCCTTGATCCTTTGCCTGGGGACCTTCAGTTGCTGGCAGCTTCAATTACTTCTTTAGGGTTGTTATGTTATCATTTTTCTTCCTAGTTATCTCCTCCATGGACTTTGAGTTACCAGGATCAAAACCTGCTTGGATCACCATTTCCTCCAAATATTTAATTCAGTTGTCTTTATCAAGGGAGGACATTTTCTCATGTTTAAGCTGAGATTGAACATTGTTTAAAGAAAGTTTTAGTTTGGAAGTAGTGAGAGTAGTCTATGTAAAGGTTGAGTAGACCATTTCTCCAGTCTACATGTGCATATCCATTTGATCCAAAGGATGAACATCCTTTTCCTCAAACCCAAAGGTAATTTGTTTCAAGTCTACTGCTAACTTTGGTTTTGGAACATGCGCCTATAACAATTCCATTTGCATTCTTCCCTTTTCTGTGTCATAGGATGAAATAAGCCTGTCTTGGATTGAGGAAGACTACTCCCTCAATTCAGAAGAGATGTTACCATGAATGGCTTCATTGCTTTGTTTAATATCTTTATATCTGTAGAAAATATTCCTCTGCCTCTGTTCTATAGGTGACTCTGGTGTGTGAGGTATAGTAGATGGAATCTCTTTAGTAGTCAAGGATGATAGAGAATCGATAGTACTACTATCAAACTTAAAATTTTAAAATCCTGAGAGTACAATGGTACCCTGTGTTTCCTCCATTGGTGGGAATTCTATATTAGAGCATGTCTTAACCTTCTTTGTATATATCTTGAATTGTTTGGACAATACTTCTCTAACTAAAGGACAATCATCCACTCTCGGTCTCTTCTTGGTCTTTTCTTTGGGTATATGAGTTTATGAAGTTGTTCTAGAAATTTCTTGCTCTTCGGCCTCCTGCAATGTGTTTTCTACCCAAATTTGCTAGTTCATGTACTTCTCTATTTCTAGCCTTTGGGTATGTACATAAGGATTTTGCTACTATTCCACTGTTAGCTTAGAAATTACCCCAAAGGGGTCATAGGACCTGTTATCACTCAGTATCTTCTCAAGGTTAAAGAAATAAATCACCGAGGTAACCACAAACCAACTTTTAAGCATAAGATCTAGCCAACCTATGGCTTAAACAGGGCTCTCTCTATATGATTTAGCCTTGTTTGCTAGGATTTTAGGCTAGTTCTGAATGTTCAGGGGGTTTTTTATTTTGTATTGAATATTGGGTGGTGGAATCCTTGAAATAGATGGATAGAATGATGTCTTCAGACCATTGTGCTATGGATTCAACAAAAGGGTGGTAAAATTGGATCAACTCACTAAAGGGAATGTTCAGAGGGAAAGCTAGCAGAGTAAAGTGCAGGTCTTTAGAACAGGAGGGTGAAATCGCTTTAATCAGCGTGATAGAGAAATTAAGAATTCTAAGATCGAGATATAAAGAAAGGAATAGAGGATAATTGGAAACAAAGGGAAATTAAGAATCCTTTGCTATAGATTACAGAGAGACAACCTAAACTAAGGAGCAACTACGAATTCCTTAACTTAGATAATGAGTAGAAAACATTCATATGCCTAACTATTAAAACACAATGTAATTAAATAAATTCTGAGATATTGTTCCAGTTATAGCATTCAGGTTCAGAAATATATTAAATATTGTGGAAAAACTTTAAGAAAGATAACGACAATGTGAGAAAATACTTGTATGCACTTCGCTCAACACATAAATGTTGTGAAATATCTTGTCTTTATTCATCAATCCAGCTTGCTGGCCCAGTCAGTGATACACTAGCTTTACAGTATTTTGATTAAGAAGTCTATAGAAATTTCTAATAATCTACCCCAAATACTTCAAATGAAGAAGTATTTATACAAAATCTAAACTAAAATATCTTGAAAAAATATGAAGGTTGGTTTTATAAATATCTCCAACTGTTTTACATTAATAGAACTTAAATAAAGGACACTCAAAACTAATGAATCTATTTGGCACTATATTTATGTATTGGTGCTAACAAAGAAGATAAATTTGAATTTGATAGCAACTCTTAATTGATGATGATTCTTCCAAGTCACTAACTGTCTCCTTGGTGCATTCTGCCACAGAAATTCTGCAAAATTTGGGTCCAGTGATACCTTTGTATATCTGAATCTGAGATAGATATGTAAAAAGTGAAAGGTTTTATTTTAGATAAGTATGTTATTGAGATAAACCTCTTTCAGTTTCCAAAAATTTAGCTCCAGATGTTCATAATATTCTCTACAAAAAGATGTCAAAAATAGGACTTTACACAGTCTCGAAAAATAGGCTATGAAGATATGCATTTATCTCCCTTTTTGTAATACCTGTGTAAAAATTGAGATAGGGTTTTATAAATTGGCCTTTTAGAAACACAATCCTTCTCGAGTTTCTCAAAATTTATCTTGGATTGGCCACAATATTTTCTGGAAAATTACGACTTAAACAAGAAATTTCTGGAAAATGTACCATTTCCACTCTGTTTTTTCATCTATCTTCACTTTGATTTTTCAATCTGATACACTTTTACTGATACTCTTTCATTTGATACACTTTTAATTTGATGGCCTGTCAATATCCTTTACTTTTCTTTTACTTTTACAATAAATTTTAACTTTCTACTGTGTATTTCAACAATAAATAATTTAGTTTTTTATATGTATTAGCATAAGGTAATGGATATTGATCAACTTTCTGTATGTTTGATGTGTTTGTCTTTTGACTGTATGCTCTATCTGGTTCCTTTTTTTTAACAGTCAGTGTATCTGTGTGAATGATTTCTTTCTCTATTCTGTGTATAACTATTTTCTTCTTCTGAATGAAGGTTTTTACATAGATTTCATTTCGAGCTTTGGAGTAAGAAAGTTTTGTGATTAGTATCAAAACTATTTATCCAAGCTCTGGTATTCTACTAATTACCTACAAAATATAAAAAACATTAAGAAAACATAGGTTGGAGAGAGAGGCACTTGACGACTTTATTGCACAGGGATATCTGGGGAAGGAATCATGGAATGTTTTGAAAGTAATCGGAGGTCAAATTGTGTTGTAGAGGTTCAGGGTGGCATCAAAAGGGTTTGATAGGTTTTACTCTTAAACGGGTCAAAAGGAATGAACATGAGGGTTTTCAAGGTTTTAACAGACAACTTTTTAAATTTGGCACGAGATTAGTTAAGTCAACAGTGATGGTTTCTCAGGTTAAGCGAGGCGGCAGTTTTCCAAGCCATTGCACTACTTTTGTGGTGAAGGTGGTATTTGGGAAGGGTCACCTAATCTACTCCAATTCTTAACACGTAGCATTTGGGGTTCGGGGGAAAACCGCTTTATCAGGCAGGTAACGATCGGCAATTGGGCATGGCTGATATGGCTGTGGACCGTCGAATGAGGGGGATGGTGATCAGAAGGCAATTGGGCAAGGGAAGCACACATGTAATATGAACTAAGGTTTAGGGTGGGGGCAGGGGCTTTAATTACGACGGATTATGATTATTGAGGGGTTAAGCATGGGGTTAGGGGATCGGACATGTTTTAATGAAGGTTTAACTTAACTCCATGAATAATTGATGGTTTAAGTCGGTTTCATCGGGGGGA
Organism: Pinus taeda; assembly: GCA_000404065.3. Lineage (NCBI taxonomy): Eukaryota > Viridiplantae > Streptophyta > Pinopsida > Pinales > Pinaceae > Pinus > Pinus taeda. Next base: position 1,391 of record APFE031493390.1, on the reverse strand, counting down.
ATAGAATAAAACTATAGTTTATGGTTAAACTATGGGTGGGGATAATACATAGGGATTTATTTATGTAGGAGAAATAGGGGATTATGGGAGCTATATAATTAAATTAGAAATTAATATGAAATGAAATGAGTGGAGATGAAAATAACCCTAAGTAAAAAGGTAATGTTTGTGCATATGCTTTATACTTAGGATAAAATGTTTTTTGTGGGTTTTTCGAATGAAAATGAATTTAATCATAGAGTCACTTTACTATTCCTAGGAAACTGAAGTTTATCCTTAGGAAAAGGGGTTTTATTAGGGTAATGAGGGGGAAATTAATTTCATGAAGGGGATTCCAACTAGGGGTGATTTTAGGGGTGAATGTTCGCTCTTTGGCGAAATTAAGGGGTTTTAAATTTTTAGTGGGCGAATATTTTGTATCATAGTACATTTTTACAAATCACCTCAAATAGCCCACCTTATTTTAAGGGAGAGGGTTAAAAAGGTAAATTTAGCCCTTGAAATTAGGAGTTACAACCTTCTATTCGCCCATTTTCAAGAATAGGTTTTATTTAAGTGAATCCATTCGCCCATTTTCAAGAATAGGTTTTATTTAAGTGAATCTTATGGGCCAAAGGACCAAATACCATATTTATAAAAGAGGTATGGTAAATTAATAAAAATATAAATAAATGAGAGGTATGGTAAATAAATAAAACATTTTTTATATTTACTCCATAAGTCACCTTATATAATGCAAGGGTGTAAACAAATAAAAATATAAGTAAATTGGAGGTATGGTAAATAAATAAAAAAATAAATAAACTAGACGCATGGTAAATAAATAAAACCTCTTTTTATATTAGTCCATAACCCTGGTTCTATTTATGAAGGCTCAAGAAAGAGGTTTTATTTAAGTGAATCCTATGGGCCAAATACCATATTTGTAAAAGATGTATTGTAAATTAATAAAAATATAAATAAGCGAGAGGTATGGTAAACAAATAAAACATTTTTTTTTTATATTTACTCCATAAGTCACCTTGTATCTATGAATGGTATGGTAAATTAATAAAAATATAAATAAACGAAAGGTATGGTAAACAAATAAAACATTTTTTTTTTATTTTTTATATTAATACCATGCAAAAAACATTATTAACCCTAATATTAGTATTAATAAAAATAAAAATGGCACATGGTATTGACCCATGGTATTCACCAAAATGGCACATGGTATTGACCCATGGTATTCACCTAGAATGTAGCCTATTTAATGGGGGAATTAAACTAGAGGTATCAAATATCGTGATATGCAAACTAGCATAGAGTGAAAAAATATTTGATCAAGAGTAAAAATGGATGTTCTAATTTAATGTATGTTAAACATTTTAGCTTGGTTAAAATAAAAA
>APFE031493385.1:0-15118 GCA_000404065.3 Pinus taeda | reverse complement strand
ACACAGACAACTGATACTGGCAAAAATGACTGTTTCAAACTGACTCAAAACACCAGACAAACTTCAGAGACACAAAAATTTATAAATCTTGAAAGTTGCAAGATATACGCTACTGTACTTAGTGCAGACTGTGTGTATACGCGACTGTGCCTAAGGAAACCTACGTATACGCGAGTTCACTTCAGGAAACAAGTGTTTATACACTTTTGTAACTAAGGCAAAAAACATATATAAAAGATTAAGGAATTTAGACTTCTGTGATCCATAACATTGTTTATAGAATTTTCGGCGAAATCACATAAATATTCTTTTGTCGACGCGTTTCGAACCAACCAGTGTGGTTCATCATCAGGACAAGTTGAAGAACCAATCTAGCCCAGCTTGTTAAATAGTGTGTGTAGAGACTCCAACGGTTAATTTTGACTTAATGCCCCAAGTCAAACCAAAAATATTCTTGTTAAATTTAATTATTATTTTTCTAAGGAATTAGTTAAATTAGGTACATTATATAATACAATAAAATAATATCATAGGTACATCTTATAATTATTTAATAATAATTTTATTTTTTATTTGTCATTTAAAACCAATGGTCCAATTGAAATTAAATTAATAAATTTTTTAATTCATTTAATTTAATATTAATTGATCTATATTTATATATTAATCTATTATTCCAATACTATTATAAACAAGTAATATTCTTGATATATAAAAAATTCTTTACTATTATTCTTAGAAGTTAGTAAAATTTTAGGTGGATTAATTTTTATTTTTATTTATCAAGGTCCATTTAAAATTAAATTCACAAGTTATATCCTCTATCTAATATAATTTTATAAGTAATTTATATTTTTTAGTAATCTATATCTATTTAATAATTTATTATTCCAATAATATTATTAAAATAACCCATGTAATTGGGTAAATATATTATTACATATAAGGCCAAAAATTATATATGAAAATAGGTAAAGATACTATTAGAATGTTATAGGATAATAATTATTATTTCAATTGGCCTGATTTACTCATGGCACTCACAGAGACTATTCCCTATCCAGAAAGGTGTTTTAGGAACAATAGGGTTAAGCATAAATGCATAGCTGCAGGTGGCCTCCATAAATGGCTTGATTTACTCATGGCACTCACGGAGACTATTCCGCTATTAGAAAGGTGTTTTAAGAAGAATAGAGTTAAGCATAAATGCATAGCTGTTGCGAATGCACGTGGCCTGTCATAAATGGCCTTGATGAAGACTATTCCACCATTCATAAAGGTGTTTTAAGAAGAGTAGGGTTAAGCATAAATGCATAGCTATTGTAGATGCACGTGGCGTGCTATAAATGGCATGATTTACTCATGGCACTCATGGAGACTATTCGGTGATTCAGAAAGGTGTTTTAAGAAGAGTAGGGTTAACCATAAATGCATATCTCTTGTAGATGCATGTGGCCTGTCAAAAATGGCCAAGATTTCCCGTCAACTATTCCATTTTTTATTAAAAAAATCTTTATATTTGAGGTTCATAGTAAACTTAACTCATATGTAAACATTTGATCCAAGTATGGTAGAAATATTGTAATGTTTAACATTTTGACTAGGTCAAAATAAAATTAATAAAAAAAAAAACTTAAAATCAATAATTAAACCCCACTAATCTATTTTAACTCTGGATCTACCAGATATAAAAAGGGATCAAATCTCTTTTCATTTTAAAATAAATTTACAAATAAAAAACAATTGGTACTCTTAAAACTTGGTAAATCAAGAATTAAAATAAATCTAAATTATTATTGTTAATTTGAAAAATTCTCATAAAAACAATTTCAACTTATTAAAAACCTGTATATATCAAATCAAAATAATAACTTAAAAAAAAATTAATAAAACTCACAAAACCCTAAACCCATTCCCTTCGTTTTTAAAAAATGGGAATCGTATGGGGTAAAAAGTCTCAAGCGAACAATCCAACAATATTAGAAAATGGGGTGCCCGAACTGAAATGGGGTGCCCGAACTGAAAATGGGGTGCCCAATCAGCAACGGTCTTAAATATAATTAATTAATAATAATAAAACTGCCAAAACCATGGATATCGTCACAAAAAAATACCTTAAACACAAATATGAAAGGGAGTGGAATTGACCATGGGTTTATTATCTGTCCCACTTATCTTTAATGCCAACGTCTGGATCTCCAACCTGGGACTGAAATGTTTAAGTAAAGTTATAGGTTTGTTGATTTCTAGTTTCCGTGGAGGAATGTATAAATAAATTGATCCCTTTGCTCATTCATGCTATCGCTTTCTTTGCTCATTGGGCCCGACACTGCGTTTTGAATCTGAGCAATGTCGATGAAAAGCCTGGTCGAGATGATTCAGATTCAGATTTATGATGAAGAGGCAAGTCATCCTATTGACGACGGTACATCATGCAACAGCCAGATTCACCACGGTAGCTGCTGCGACACCGCAAGAATTCATGATCCAACGGAAGAAGTCCCATCCCAAATCAAGAAGCGGCGCGTGGATAGATCAACGGAATGCCTCTTGGACCGTCTACCCGAAGCGATTCTGCACGACATTCTGTCACGCCTATCAATCTGCGAAGTCTTGAGAGCCCAGCAAATTTGTGTTGCGTGGCACAACATGGTTTCGTCGTCCAACATTTTTCAACGACTATACGACAGCAGAAACCAGGAATCCTGGATTGCTCTCACCGATGGTCCCCAGAATCCCTTCGACTTTTGCCTCTTCAACAACCATTCTAACAAGTCGTATTTTTTCCAGACAATGTATGAGGCGGATCTGACTAATTCATGTTGGCTTCTCCAGGGAACTGCCGACAGTCTTATGCTCTTTGTAAGCAGTGAAGGAAAAATGGTGGCCGCTAATGCCTTGACAAGATCCTTCCAACTGCTGCCCGATACAAAGGTGAGCACGCGCCTTGGGCTCCAGTCGTGTTTGAAGAAAAAACTATGGGGGAGCAACTGCACACCTTCCATGTCCATCAACATAGTTGTAGACAGTGCAACTAAAACTTATAAAGTAATGGTGTGGGGAGAAGTGAGATCAGGTCAGGTACATTCTCTTGTCTACAGCTCCGCCACAGACAAATGGAGTGTAAGGCTGTGTTCAGAGATCAGTTACGGATTATTCAGGCGACCATTCCATTCCACTGTGCATGGCAACACCATCTTCTACAACTTATGACACACAAACCGATTTGTTTGTTGTAAAACTAAGAAATTTGCGAATAATGGACATGGCAGTGCGGCGGGTGCACATTATTACTATTACGGTATACAAGAGCCAAATATTTATTTTGTGTGTCGTGATGGGCTGGCGTTCCTCCGCTGTAATGGGGTTGTGGCAGGCAAATCTCACTCATGGCCAGTGGGAGCTTTTGACTTCGCACGGCTTGCAATTTTATTCACATAGGGTAGCAGCTGCCTATGACGGAAAGCACAGCATCACAATTATTCCAAGGATGCGGGGATCGAATATAATGTCTCTGAATTTGGATACGAAAGAGTGGATGGTGTGTGATGGAGATAACCAAGCCTGGAGGTTGTCCGATGGAAACGCACAACACCGCCAGACAACCTTTTCACCAGCTTTCAAGGCTTTTCACTTGAAATTAAAATTTTGCACACCGTGATGAGATGAGCCGGATGATGTACTTTGGGAGGTGGAGTGCACTGGACATGAGCCGGATGATGATTAGAATATGAACCGCTATCAGTGCGCTGGTTACTTTGGGAGGTGGAGTGCACTGGTTACTTTGGGAGGTGGAGGAATGTTCTGGACAGTTAAAAGTAGCCGGAATTTATGGAAAAAAGTTTTAAAAATCTTGTGGAGGCAATGTTTGAATAGTGTTTTTGATGGTGGAAATGGATTCAGCACTTAAAATTTTGAAGTTTAACAACTATACATTGGCTTTACAAAAATCTTTGCTGGATTTTCTCTACATATAAAGGGAATTTCCTGGGATATGAAAATTTGAATGGGACTTGTGATTTTGGATGAATGTTTTTTAAATTTGAATGGGATCTTGAAAATTTGTTGTGGATTTACAATGTTATTGTTTTAAATACAATTATTTAATAATGTTTGAAAATTTGTTGTGGATTTACAATGTTATCGTTTTAAATATAATTATTTAATAATGTTTATTAAAAGTGTGAAAAAATCTTAAAAGATTTAAGAGTTGGGTTTTGAAAATACTTATTAATTTTTTTGGTTAATAAAATTATTTCTCATTTGAATACAAAATATATATATTTTTATTTTTAATATTTGAATATAAAATGTATTATGGTTTGATGGTTTGTCTTGGTTTATTATTAAAAAATTAGATTAATAACATAATCAACCAAAGTTTTTTCAATATAAGAAATTTAACAAAAATCAAAATTAGGTCATTTTTGCCTTGAGACATATAATGCAACTATGAACTGAAAACTAGAAGAGCAATATGTAAAATAAGTAGAAAGAAAGTAAGCAAAACCCATCATCCATTCTTGGGGAAATTCAATTCCTCTACTACAAGTATATCCTAGGCATACTTTCCAAGAGACAAAGAGTTCACCATCACCTTTCCAAACTTCCAAATCGAGGAAGTAGTGCATGAGACCCATGTCCTTGATTCCAAAAGATTTGATCAACTGCTCATCACCAGTTAAAATCAAACATATAAGACAATAATCAACCATTTATCTTCTACCATGATATGATAGAGGGGTTTGCATCTGCTTCACTTTTGGTGAAGCCCAAATCGATGAGATATTTATTGATCCTCGTGTACGAACCACGTTGTGCTTGCTTGAGACCATACAACGCTCGGTCAAGTCTCCACACATGAAACTCCCAGTCAAAAAGTCTCGAATCCTTCTGGTTGCTCGATATTCACGTCCTCCTTAATAACTCCATTGAGGAATGTTGTTTTCACATGCATCTGGTAGATCTTCCACCCCACCTATGTAGTTAAAGAAATAATTGATCTGATGGATGAGTACCTTGCTACAAGAGAAAAGTTATCATCATATTCAATCCCCTCAACTTGAGAGTACCCCTTGGCCAAAAATCTAGCCTTATGCTTTTCTATGCTTCCATTTGCTGCATGCTTGACCTTGAAGATCCATCTGTTGGTCTTGGGACCACTTCCCAAACACTGTTCTTTAAAATGGATTCATACTCCACCATTAAGTCAACCCATACAGGTTTCTGTACTCCTTCCTCGAAAGAGGAGGCCTCAGTCTCTACAAGCTCAGTCATTAGAGCCATGTAGATAGTGTACCCATCTGGTGACCTTCTCTACCTACAGTGACTTGAAGGAGAACCCACATTCTCCCTCACATCCTGCAGAAGTCTCTCATCTTCCTTGTGTTTTTTATTATGTAGACAGTTCCTGGCATAGTGCCCAAATTCTTGACAATGGAAGCATTTAATTTTTTTACAAATCTTTCTTCTTGCCCCCTTGACTATATTCTAGTTTTGTATTGGGATTTATTCCATTTTCCCTTCTTTTCCTTTCTATCCATTACAATTTTTTCTTCATCCTCACCCTTCCATGAAGTCCTATCTCTGGTATTCTGCCTTATTTCCTCCTCTACCAAATCAAAACATAAGCACTCCCAACTTGGTATTTTCTTTCTTCCATTCACCGAATTGTATAACATGCTTAGCTTCACTCTAATACAATTTGGTTGGCCTAACCATAGCTTGGCTCAACTGGTTGACTTCATAGCACATATTTGGTCATGTGTTCACAAGATACATTAGTGAACTCACCAATTGTCAGTAAATAATAACATCCACTTCCTCTCTTGAAGTGTCATCCTCTTTCAGCTAGTTGGTCGCTAGAGGTGTCTCCATGGGTTTGCAATTGTCCATGCGAAATCTTTGAATTATCTCGTAAACATACTTGCCTTGAGAGACAAACAATTTCCCACAACCTTGCCATGCTTCCAATCTGAAGAAGTAGTGCATGAAACCCATTTCCTTCATTTGAAACTCTCTTGCAAGTTCCTCCTTGCAAGGTCTGATCAACTACTCATCACCAATTAAAATCAACTCATCAACATATATGAAAATAATCAACAATTTTCCTTCTACCAATATATGATAGAGTTTCTCATCCGCTTCACTTTTGGTGCATCCCAAACTGATGAGATAGCTATCAATCTTAGTGTACCAAGCATTGGGTGCTTGCTTGAGACCATACAATGCTCGCTTGAGTCTGCACACATGAGACTCATAATCAAAAGTCTCGAAGCCTTATGGTTGATCGATATATACCTACTCCTTAATAACTCCATTAAGGAATGTTGTTTTCACAACCATCTCGTGGATCTTCCACCCCATATGTGCAACTAGAGAAAGAATTGATTTGATGGATTAGTACCTTGCTATAGGAGCAAAGGTCTCCTCGTAGTCAATCCCCACAACTTGAGAGTACCCTTTGACCAAAAATATGGCCTTTTACTTTTTTATGCTTCCATCTACTACATGATTTGCCTTGAAGATCCATCTCCATGTTGGCCTTCAAACCACTTCCCAAGCATTATTCTTTATAATGGATTTAGATTCCTCCACCATTGCATTAACCCATACAAGTTGCTCTACTTCTTCCTTGAAAGAGAATGATTCAGTCTCTACAAGCTTAGTCATTAAAGCCATTGTTGTGGAGACAAAAATGATCACTCTACTCCTATGGGAAGATATAGCAACAAACTAGACAAATATGTGCTAAATTTCCTAGCCTATACTAGAAAACACAAAGGAGGGTAGATGGCCTACCTCACTCTGATTTTAAAATCCATTGGTGTCATCCTTAATTCTATCACTTCCAAGATCGATCTCCTCTTCACCGATGTGGACGAATACTTGAAAGGAGAATCATGTGGAAACAACAAACACATACATGGCAAAAACCATTCCAATATAAACCATATAACATATCAAGGAGTATTATACCAAATGAGCTATAATTAACACATTTATGGAAAGAAAACACATAATGTATTATTAATAGATAGTAAAGAGATCACTATAACCACTTAAGCCTTTATGTTGGAAGGCTCCTTTATGTGAGTTCCCAAGTCATAGCCTTAACCTTGAAGCACTCCTTTCTCCTAAGCAAAATGGGCAACATTTGGGCATAGTTCAATACTAGGAATGCAACCAAGCAATAGCCAACCAATAGCTAACCAAAAGTATATGGAAAGGATTTGATTTATAGGGAAGGAGAGTGAGTTGAGGATCCATAAAGGGAGGGAGAGGTTCCACATTTCAAGGGGAAGATCCATTAAAGTAGGATCAAGAACCAGGAATGGGAGGTCTCACTCTAATTCTCATTCAACTACAACGAACTCGTTGTTCTAGAGACTTCTAGTGGGACAAGATTCTCCTCCATTTTAGGAAAAAAATTCTTGAAGAGGGCTAGCACGTATTTTCCTATCAAAAGGCATGCTGGTAACACTAGTCACTAGTTAGACAAAAGGTTACCAACATGGTTTTGTCTGCTAAAAGTAGTGTTGGACTTGCAAAACAAGGTTCTAGACAATTTCTTTAGAATTCCTTCAAGGAAAGCCTTCTTCTTCCTTCGGGGATGGTTCTAAACATGTTTCATGGTGAATACATTGTTCTTGATGGCTTTTGTCACTTTGCAACACTTGTGACATTGATGACACAAACTGCGACACTTAAGATATGAGACTGGGAGTGCGACAAAATACTCTATACTGAATTCCCCTTAAAGCATGAAGTTAGAACGAGAAGTGATGGCTGAAATTCTTTACAAATCAAGGCAAGGACTTTGGAGAGCCATCGTCGGGATACTTGCAAATCAAACATAATACAATATATCTGACATTTTTAATGTAAGTATGATCAAAGTGTAAGCATCGAACAATACATAGATCCATGACATGGATGCAACCATCTGACTAGAAAGGATCATGTGCATGGATCCAAAGCATGGATACAACCATCCAAATAGAAGGGATCATGTGTATGAATCCACAGTATGGACGTAGTCATCCAAATAGAAGGTATCATTTGTATGAATCCATAGCATGGATGAAACGATCTGAATAGAAGGGATCATGTGTAGAATCATGAATACTTAATAACTCCATGTAGTCTGGATTTATCAAATGAAACCCAAGGTCTTCATCTCTGTCCTGATCCAACCAAAGTATGAATATAACCAACTGAATAAATGGGTTGAAGTCGAACATGGTAGAAACCACCTGATTACTAGTCAATGATGTGAACCATTAATAGGCATGAGAGAAACCACCAATGATGAAAATGGATCTAAAGGTATGAAAACACAATCTACGAGTGTGAACAATGAAACTAAATTCGAACACTCACAGAATCATTTGATCAAAGGCCACTGATGTGAACCTATCATTGAATGCAAAGAACCTCCCATTGAGGTACGCAAGATCCAAGGTACTGAAACAAAATTTCTAGATCATTATCATAGATAATGAGCTGGAATCGACATGAAGTGATTAATCGAAGGAGGCCCATAATTTTTCCCACATCATCGATACGAAACTTAAGATTTGTCAGAGTTGGCAAGAGTGATTCAGGATTGTGGTAGAAAATTCAAATTGGGTATAAGTGGTTTGAATTGTAGATGGGACTTCTCTTGAACATATCAATGAAACGACTACAAAATTTGGAAACATTTGACTCAACATAAAGGTCATCGTGATATGATATAATCATATGAGAGAAAAATGGTTTCCAAAACCTGGTAAGACAAGTGACAAAGTGAGGATAACCCAAACCTAACATGAGATATGGAAAGTGTCATGTTTAAGAGTGACATGGTGCCTTTATACAAATTACAAGATATATGTTTACTTCCATCCCCCCCCCCAACTATTTCTAGCAAGTACCTCTTTATTTTTAATCCCAATATTGAATAGGATACCATATGCTTGTCGTATAAGTTCATCCTTTGGATGAATCCATCCTATTATTTTTAACAAAACATAAGAAGGAGTAGCTCGGTCTCCTCATGATGACAAGTCATTCGTTGTTTTAGTTTTACGAGTCCGACGAAGGGGTAACTCAACATATTTTTCATGTTTACAGAGTTTGAAAAAGAGGCAAAATGGAAACTCCAGAGATCCCTTTCCGTAGATAGTCTCTCGAATCTGTAAAGGTAGAAAAAAATATTCAAGAGAACCTCTTAGTCATGTTTGACTAAGTATTTCATTTTCATAACTAGTCTATCTCGGTCTGGAAAAGGGTTAAACTTATACTGAGTAGACGTCTTTTCATTTAATTTTACGAGTTCGAAAAGATAAGTGATCATCAATCTTTTCATATTTTGAGAGTCTAAAAAGAGCTGAAAGAGGACTCCACTTGGAGGAAATAATAATATAAAAGGATAACAATTATTTCTAGTCATGATGGAACTATGAAAAACATGTAAAGTTCAGGAGGCTGGCTAATAAGACCACTCAGTGTGGATGTTCCTTAGGCAAGGGTAAAATAGCCAAGTGAAATCATATGATCGACCAAAGAGATGGTGACAATGGAATGAAAAAACCAAGGCTCATTTGGCAAAAACATGCTTATAAAAATGGCAATCACAAGAGGTAAAGTGAGAATGGTTTCATTTTTACACAAGATTGAAACATGGGAAACTATGCTTGAGTATACATGAATATTGTTTCATATTTTCACAATCTTAAAACATGGGAAAAATATATGCTTCGAGTTGGTTTCATTTTTACACAAGCTTTAAACGGAAACAAAATATGCTTGGGTTTGGTTTCATTTTTACACAAGCTTGAAACAAGGATAAACTATGCTTGAGTTTGGTTTGCATAACCCCAACATAATGACTCAATTCGAGGTACATGCTTGCAATATTCATTTCATTCACCTATGTAGACTATTAGTTACTAACAGGTGGATGGAATGAAGGCTCACTTATGAGATCAAGTGAAAGACTCAACTGGGAATTTAGGAGATCTAATCAAATACTCGAATTAGAAGGGGACTTGTTTCATTTTTTAACGAGATTGACACGGGAAAAGAACCATGTTCATGACACCTTGTTTCATTTTTTAACGAGCTTGACACAAGTAAGAAATTATGCTCATGACAGCTTGTTTCATTTTTTAATTACCTTGACACAATAAAAGAACCATTCTCATAGGGACATATTTCATTTTTTAGCGAGGTTGACCTAGTAAAATAACTATCCTCATGGTACCTTGATTATGGCCTATAAGAGGTGATAGATTCCAAGAGATTCTCATCACACAGGAGAAAAATGCTCTGGAAGGGATACATGTCAAGTGATCTAATGGAAAGGTAAGGTTCTAATGCCCTAGTGCATGATGCACTATATCACTGACTAGATCACCAGTAGATGTGGGCACAGAATAAGTCGCCACATAATTAACTTGTGGAGGGGGTCATACCACTTGCATACAAGGACCATTTAGGGAAGATGGTTGATCGAGAGTCAAATTAGGACCAATGAATGAAATTTGACGAATGACCACAATTCTTCCTTCATGCAGGAAAGATATGACATGAAAGAGAGAAGAGAAAAGAACTCCCATGACATAAACATAGTCATGACCGAGGAGTAAATTAAAATCCAAAGGGCCTTGGAAAACTAGCACACTAAGATAGACTATTTTTCCTCCCAAAGTAATAGGAAATTTCATAAGGATTCCTAAGGGTTGACTGGTTCCTTTATTAAAATCTAAGAGACTTTGGGTAATGGGGACAAGCTGCAGAGAACCTAAATCTTTCCAAGTAGTTGAGGACAGAAGACTAATATATGCGCCTTCATCTATGATTGTGCTAGGTACATCTATATTATAAACCTGTACTATGACTTGAAAGGGAATATAGGAAGGAAGGTGATATCCTGCCACTCGACTCCAATCAAAGAAAGTGACTAAACTACTTGGAGATGGTGCCATCATAATGGGAGGAATTCTCTCTTGTGTTACAGGAATTAGAGGATCCACCCCCCCATACCATGGGAATAGGAGGATCACCCCCCTGCACCATGGGAACATGAGTATTTCCCCCTAGTTCTTTGGAATTTGAAGAAACCAGAAGAAATTGAGCGATAAAAAATTCACTCTCTACAAGATAAATTTGATCAACTAAAAGTGAAATTAGATCAATCATTTTTTTTACCAATGGTTGGTCGGAAACGGACTCATGGGATTCACTTTCAGAGAGAGTGGTATTTACCATAGATGAGTTTTGATTAATCACTTGATCAACTAGTGGAGGATCAAGGGAAATATTTTGATAACCATTTGGAAGACGAGGTTGAGAAGTGATAAGGATATCCAACATGTTAGAGGCTTCATCCATATAAGGAAAAAGGTGAATAGGATGATGCCCTTCACATAACCTACAGGGAGATTTGATTTTTCCATTTTTCTCGTGGGCTTTACTATCATTAGTTGAAGGTTTATCATTACCATGATATCCATAGGTCAATGGCAAAGGTCGATGTGAACCCGTGGACCACACTTCTAATATTTTGGGAATACAAGGACATTCTCGAAGAAGGTGGTCACCCTTACAAAGCTTGCATGGGAATTTCACTTTACAAGGTCGATTGGAATATTTTTTAACATTAGTTGCATCTATAGTAATGGTTGCTTAGTTGGCCCTTTCCTTATTTTTATTATTCTTAATATTCCTTTTGTTCTTATTTTTATCCACCTAATTACTTACTTGTAGGCTTTCACTAGATGAATATGAAGAAGATGAAGAAGACTGAACAAGTGAAGAAGGTAAAGAGTTAACTTTAGGCTCAACCAAAGGTTGATACCGTTCAGGTGGAGGAGAGCCTAGTTGAGGAGCCGTTTGGACATTTAGAACCATTGGGTTCGAAAATAAGCAAATTGGAAAACCAATGGTAAACCTGGGAAGGGACAACTTTTCCATTTAGGAAGCACCAACATTTCTAAAAGAAGAGAAAGGACCAAGATTCCTGTCAAAAGGGTTTAATGGTTGGTTAACATGGGAATTATTTCCATTAGTCTCAACCTAATATCTACTAAGGAGTATTCCACAGGAAAGATATTTTCCCATGGTCAATTAATTGATTTTATAATTTAACAAAAATAAATCAAAAATGGGTAACTAGGCATAAAGGTTTACCAAGAAACTGTGAACTAAAATATACATCTTCACAAACCAAGGACTTAATGTACGACAACCAATCTCCCTGAATGTTTTGTTCGGTGTATCATGGTATACGATGCAGTTGACTTGATTACCTATGGATGGATAGAAACCTATTGGTCACTCCAAAAATATACACGACACTATGTGGAAGTGTGGCATTAGCAGTGTTGTCTAATGCATAACCATTCAATGAGAGCATTCCCATATACTTCCCATGCATGGAGCACCTACAATATCCCTGAAAGTACTGGTGAACAGTCCTATACACTTCTGTATGTGGAACAATATTTCACCCCTGTGATACAACATTGTAAAATAATGACAACTCCTATGTTTAATGACGTGGGAACACATCTCTAGCCTATACCTCTAAATGTTTCCGTTAATGTTCCAAATGATCCTTAGGTTAATTGAGGTAAATTTTAACTTTGATCTTGGATTAAGTTTCATTTTTAAGGCTCAAAGATCGATATCACCAGAACCCACCTATGATGCAAATAATATGCGAAAAAAAGATTCTTTTCATTTTGATGAAAGTTAACTAGTGTAGGGAAAAAACGTAAACATTGATGAGACAATCAAGTATGCAACAAATAAAGCTTCCTAACTAGAATTTCCGCTTTCACTATTCCAATGCACCTACCAAAAGTAAAATGATTTTTTTTTAACTTTTCTTCCCAATGGATGAAAATGCATTTTTCAGCTTTTGACACTAAGAAATGTAATCTATGCTCAATGATAATCCCAAAAATGACTTTTCAATGCAATGTAATCTAATGCAATTTGAAAATTAAATGTTTAGATGAAAGCTAAGAAAATATAACTACCATTTCTTTTATGGTTTTAAAAATAGCTAATAATGCTTTAACCAATAACAAATTATTATTGCTTCCACACGTACAAGAAACAAACAGTAAATTCAATTGACCCAATAACTATAGCCTCAACCAAAATTCACTTTCACTACTTAAAACAAAGGGATGGGATTTTGCAAACCAATAATAAATCAACAAAAATAATTGAAAATTATATGCACACAGAGCATGAGAACACTTCAGAGATCAAGACACACTAGACCTTTATGATAAAAACCCTAAAAATCTCATTTTTTGGACCAATGCTACTTTCATATTTAAAATCCACCCTGATAAGGTGGATCAACGCTACTTTATGGTAAAAACGCGTGTTTCCAATGCAACAATGTGATTTTTTTGGATAAAAGAACATCGAGGGAGAAATAATTATGAAAATGAGGAGAAATCCAAATATACATCTAGACTTGACACTCTAAAGAATGTACTACTTAGAATGTAGACCCAAAATGACCCTAAATCATAGATCACAATGAGGTTGGTCAAACTAATCAAAAATACCAAACATAAAAAGGAGGCTTGAATGGTTACAACCTCCCCATTGTAGTTGCCATTTTATTCTACAGATAATCCTTTCTACATATAGAAACAATCCATCTAGTCCTATGGGGGGATCTAGCAATAATCTAGACAAATATGTGCAAACTTTCCTATCTTATACCAGAAATACAAAGGAGGATAGATGACCTACCTCACTCTGATGCTAATATTCATTGGTGTTGTCCTTGATTCTCTTGCTTCCAAGGTCAGTCTCCTCTTCGCCAATGTGGACGAATACATGAAAGTAAAATCACGTGGAAACAACAAACGCGTACATGGAAAAAATCATTTCAACATAAACCATATAAAAAATCAAGGAGTATTATATTAAATGAGCTATAATCAACACATTTATGGAAAGAAAACACTTAATGTATTATTAAAAGATAGTAAAGAGAGAATTACAACCACTTCATCCTTGATGTTGGAAGGCTCCTTTAGGTGAGTTTCCAAGTCCTAGCCTTAACCTTCAAGAACTCCTTTCTCCTTAGCCAAATGGGCAACATTTGGGTATAGTTCAGCACTAGGAAGGCAACAAAGCAATATCCAACCAAGAAATAACCAAAAGTAGATGATAGGGTTTGATTTATAGGGAAAGAGAGGGAGTTGAGGATCCATAATAGGAGGGAGAGGTTCTACATTTCAATGGGAAGATCCATTAAATTGGGATCAAGAACTAGGAATGGGAGGTCTCGCTCTAATCCTCATTCAACTACAACCAACTCGTGATTCTCGAGGCATTTTGTTGGAGAGGTAAATCCCCTCTACGGATAGAGGCGATCCCTACTAGCCCAAAGGGGGTCTAGCAACAATCAAACAATGCTACACTGTAGGTTCCTAGTTGTAATTAACAAGTGGGTAAAAGAAACCTACTTGGGTTCCAGCGCTATGTTTGTCGAATAGATGATCCTCTCGCTCCTTCCTGCCGATCACAGTTCTCCGCTATCTTCGTGGACGGACACCTGCACAAGCAAAGAGAGAGCAAACACGGGCGTAAAATCTACTAAAAACAACTATGTATCAGTCAGGAAGGATACAATTTACATTAATCATTCATAGGACAAATGGAAATGGAACCATAAGAGTAGTCATCTATATTTATTAATCAGGAAATAGAGTAAGGTGCAACCAAAGTCCTGACGCTGAGTCCTTCTCTAGAGGGTCCAGCCAGCATGTCTTCCAAGCATTCACCTTTGAAGTGGATCTCCCAAGTCAAAGAGGTCTCTCTCTCTCACACACAAGGCAACAAGCTCATAACCTTCCTCAAGCTCAAAAGCAATCCTCACACAACACACCAAATGCCTACAAAGAGCAGCACTAATGCACTAAGAATTCCTCAATAAAAGTCTATATGTTCCAAAACTAGCTGCTCATGGGCAATGGAGGAGGCTTATAAAGGAGAAGGAGTCTCCATGAATAGGTAAAGTACGAGCTCTCCCCCAAGATAAGTGGGTGATCAGTTGAACAAACATTCCAGAGAAAGGATGGCGACCTCAACAATG
>APFE031493378.1:0-10708 GCA_000404065.3 Pinus taeda | reverse complement strand
TATACTTAAAAATATATTAATAACATCTCAATAGGCTCCTACCTAAAATATTTTAATATCAACTATGTATATATTATATATTGTCTGAAAATAATTATGTATATATCATATTAAGCAATTGAAAAAATGGTTTTTCATCGTTAAAAGGTTTAAGGTCCACTATTTTAAATTTTATTTATATCTGCTTATTTTCTCTAAAATTTGTCAAATAATATTTAAATTCAACTGTTTAATTCATGTGCTCTATACAACATTCAAAAATACAAAATAAAAATTATACATTGAAAAGAACCACTACAAATTTATTGAAATGATTTTAGTAAAAAAAAAACCAAATACATTCATTATTATCAAAAAAAATATTTATATATTCTAAATAGAATCTATCCCATACATTTTGTTAATAACATTTTTCCCTTCAAATATATATCTTATTTTATATATAGAATTTATTCATATATATCGATCTTTGCCTATCTTCCTACATCATTCAAACTTTTATTTACCCTGTTACAAGAAATCTTCAAAAGAAACCTTGATTTACCCTATTTACAAAAGATCTTCAAAAGAAACCTTGATTTACCATATTTACAAAAGATCTTCTAAAGAATGTTCTCATCTTTATAAAAGAGATAAATTTTTTTTTCAAATTTTAAAATTAAAAAAAATAATTCTCCGAAGAAGATTGGACGCCTCTCTAAATCTCTCAGATTGGATGCCTCTCTAAATCTCTCATACATAAAGATGATTCTAACAGTGCTTCTACTTATAAAATATCTATACATCTAGGCGCATAATCAAGTCATACATGCAATTTTTATTTATTTATTTACGTATCTGTAACCTCCTTTATTAGCTTTTAACTCTGCCCTAATATTCTTTATTACGTTCCAAATCATCAAATTCCATCTCCCGGGCTTGGAGTAGAACCCACTTTGCGCTGATTGCTCTTTTCTGGCTGAATTTGTTCATCCCCATTGCTTTGATGGGATTTGTCGATGTTTCTGGTTGGAGAACTAGGCAGGATCATTTGCATGTGACTGGTCCCAGGGCTACTACTGGATGTGGAGAGCTGTTCTTTGTTGAAATCGTAATTTCAACTGCCATAATAGCGGAATAGCCCTACGGCATTTATTTTGGAAAAACAATTTCAGAAAACCACAGTACATTTCGCACAAATTTTCGCAAAAAGTTGTTTCTGTCAGAGGGCCAGAGGGCCTCTGAACACCCCGACTTGCTGCCACACGTAGTGTGTACTAACACAAAACCACCCACTCCCCAGAAGCTAAACTTCGATTGGTTTGTGTGAGTTTGGTGTGCGAATTGGGTCAAGGGACAAGAATCTTCATCAACCTACCATCAACCTACCAGAACATTATTTTTACTTCTGCCCCACGTTTTATTTAATTTATTTAATGAAATGTCATAGTTTTGGTTAATACATTTAAAGTTTTTCATACTACATGTATTAATTGTAAGTAATATGTTTTGTGAAAGTGTTGACTTTTTATTATTATTGTACACGGGATGAGAAGCAGAAGGTTTGCAGCAATGAAAAAGAACAGGAGAAACACAACAGTGTAAAAATGAAAAAGTCTCCCGACAGTGAATGAAATTTGGACTCCTTCTTACAGGTACTGTTGTCGGTTTGTTGAAACGAATGGGAAGGCAGTGTAATTTTTTTTATTTGAATATGAAATGTGAAATCTCGAGCATTTCTAATGTAATGAAAGATTTCACACAGTGGTGAATGTGAAATATTTTTTATTTTACAGCAGTAAACTTATGTCAAAATTTTTATTCTAAAACAGTAAATGTAAAAGCTTTCACACAGCAGTGAAAGAAGATTTTACACAGCACTGTAAAATCATTTGTAAAAGAGGCACGGTAATTTTGTTTTTGGTGAATGTTTTTGGTGAATCCCTCTGAGAGAGAGGAAGACAATTGTATCAGGCAATTTATAAATTAATACAAGTTTATGTTGGTTGTGAAACTCTGCTTTGTTCATAATTTTTCTTTTGGGGCTTCCATGGAGAAAATAGAGCATTGCTCTCTATTCAGTTTAATTGTTTGTTTTTGGGATTTTACCAGAAAAATCCCCAACAGTGGTATCAGAGCAGATATAGGCTCTTTGAAGGTGTCAAAGAAGCTGAAGGGAGGAGTTTTTGTTGCGGCAGTAAATCTTCTCCAGCAAAGTGAAGTCTGAGGCAAAAGGATTCACGTATTCCTCAAAGTTTTTTTTGTGCTACTGTTGAAGAAACAATCAGTGTTTTAAATACACAGTCAAGGATTTAGAAACATAGTTAAAGAGTGCTAGAATGGCCAGCACGAGCACCGGCATGGGTATGTTTAATCCTCAATTCCCACAGTTTAATGGGAAAAACTATGACTACTGGGCAATAACCATGAAAGCCCTGTTTGCCTGTCAAAATTTATGGGAATTAGTTCAAAATGGTTTTGAAGAACTAGCAAATGAAAATGAGTTTAATAGATTAACTCAGGCAGAGAAAGATTTATTAAAGAGCAATATGAAGAAGGATTCAAAAGCCCTTGTATTTTTGTATCAAGCAGTGGACCAGAGTGTGTTTCCAAGGATAGAAGCAGCTAAGACATCCAAAGAAGCATGAAAAACCCTCAAGACACCCTATCAAGGCATGGAGAAAGTGAAGAGAGAAAAACTACAGTTGCCGAGGAGAGATTTTGAGAATCTAAACATGAAAGAGTTAGACAATATTGACTCATTCTTCACACATGTGATTGGTTTGGTCACACAAATGAGGACTCATGGAGAAGTTCTTGAAGAAAGGAGGATTGTGGAGAAATTATTGAGGGTCCTACCCTCAAAGTTTGATGTGATTGTTACCACCATAGAAGAGACAAAGGATCTCTCAAACTTTTTAGTTGATGAACTCCATGCATCGCTGATAACACATGAGCAGAGGTTGAGTAGAAATGAAAACTCATCTCTAGAGCAAGCCTTCTAGACCCAGATGTCCTTTGGAAGAGGAAGAGGTCAAGGCAGAGGAAACAAGAGAAGAAGAGGCAAAAGCCAAAATAGAGGTGGAAGGAATAGTCCAGCAAATGCTCAATGAAGAGGCAGCAATCCGAATCAGAACCAAGGCCAAGGCAACAGCCAACAAAGAGGACTACCTCATGCTCAAGGACAAAGGTATGAAAAATCCAATGTCCAATGTTATTACTGCAAAAAATATGGGCACTACGCCAATGAATGTAGGAAGAAGCAGCATGATATGAGTAATAGACCAAATGCCAATGTCACTCGAGGAAACATCACTCAAAATAATGTGTTGATAGCTTGTAACATCGCTGAAACAAACAGTGAAGACATATGGTTTTTAGATTCAGGTTGCAGCAACCATATGACAGGAAACATAGTCATGTTTTCCAATTTAGATCAAAATGTGAAATCACAAGTTACACCCGGGACTGATAGCAAAATTTTTGTTATGGGAAAAGGAGAAGTCAAAATATTTACAAATAAGGGTGAAAAGAAAACCATTGCAGATGTCTACTATGTCCCTGGAATGAGATGTAACCTCTTGAGTATTGGACAACTTGTCCATAAGGGATACAATGTTTTCTTTAAGAATGATGTATGCTCCATCATGGATATAGCACCCAGGAAAAGATGTATTGCTGAAGTGAAGATGATGAGGAACAGGATGTTCACTCTTAGAATAAGAGCAGATTTGAAAAACAAAGAAGTAATTGCAGCAGTTACCCAAGAGGCTTTCCAAAGTGTTCCAAAGGATGAAAATTGGTTGTGGCACTTGAGATTTGGACATCTCAACTTTGGAGGTCTTAATTTGTTGAGTAGAAAAGGAATGGTAAGAGGATTACCATTGATAGAGAAATCGGAGAGCCTTTGTGAAGGTTGCATATTGGGGAAACAACACAGAGAAAGTTTTCCATGAGGGAAAAGCATAAGGGCAAAGACACCCTTAGAGATTGTCCACTCAGATGTATGTGGACCGATGCAAACTCCATCTTTAGTAGGTAGCCAATATTTTCTAACATTCATTGATGATTTTACCAGAAAAACATGGGTATATTTCCTTAAAAACAAAAGTGAAGTGTTTGAAAAATTTCAAAATTTCAAAGCACCTGTGGAAAATCAAAGCGAGCTGCATATCCAAGTTTTGAGAACTGACAGAGGAGGTGAGTATATCTCCAAGGAATTCCTAAGGTTTTGTAGAGAAAATGGAATTCATAAGCAATTCACAGCTAGGTACACCCCACAGCAAAATGGAGTTGCTGAAAGGAAGAACATGACCATCATGGATATGGCGAGGATCATGTTAAAGGAAAAGCATTTGCCAAATGATTATTGGGCTGAAGCTGTAAATTGTGCAGCATATATTTTAAACAGGTGTCCTACAAAAGCAGTGATGAATAAAGTGTCAAAAGAAGCATGGAGTGGGAGAAAGAAAGGAGTCACCCACATGAAAATTTTTGAATGTGTGGCTTATGCACATATTCCAGATCAGCTAAGGAGGAAGTTGGACAACAAAGGGGAGAAATGTATTTTCATTGGATACAGTGAGGAATCCAGAGCTCACAGGTTGTATATCCCATCCACCAAGAAATTTTTTGTGAGCAGAGATGTTCAATTCATTGAAGAGGAAGCTTGGGATGGAAGCATAGAGAAAACAGTGAATGTTAAAAACTGTTTGTCTCATGATGAAGATGATGAAGAGATGGTTGAAACACATCCCCAAACAACAACGCCAACAAAAGGATAGCAAGGAACACCCTTGAGAAGAAATGAAAGTGCTTCTCCAAGCACACCACAAAGTGGAAATTCAAGTGCATTTTCAAGCACTTGCATATCGAATGAAAGAGGTAAGAAATTTAGAAATTTAAGTGATATTTATGATGAAGAAAAGAATTCCTTGTTTGCTTTGTATTGTCATGTTGATGATCCTATTCCTTTCAAAGATGCAATTAAAGATAAGAAATAAATAGAAGATATGGATGAGGAAATGAATGCCATAGAGAGAAAAAAAACATGGGATTTGGTTGAGCTACCAAAAGGTAAGGAATTCTTTGGAGTTAAATGGGTCTACAAGATCAAGAGTAATGCTGAAGGCAAGATAGAAAGACACAAGGCAAGGCTGGTTGTCAAGGGATACAAGCAGCAGTATGGGAGAGATTATGAGGAAACTTTCGCACTGGTTGCAAGAATGGAAACCGTGAGAGCAGTGTTGTCCATAGCAGCACAAAACAAGTGGAAAGTTTACCAAATGGATGTGAAGTCAGCATTCTTGAATGGAGTGTTAATGGAAGAGGTTTACATTGAACAACCTCTAGGCTATGAGAAAAAAGGTGAAGAGCACAAAGTGTGCAAACTGAAGAAAGCTCTTTATGGGCTGAAGCAAGCGCCAAGAGCATGGTAGAGTAGGATAGATTCCTATCTACTAGAAAATGGATTTGACAAATGTGAGGGAGAACCCATAGTCTACATCAAAGAAAATGATGGTAAATTGCTAATTATTGTGTTATATGTTGATGATGTGATTTTTACAGGTAATGATGACTACCTCATTAAAAATTTCAAAGCAGTCATGAAAGAGGAATTTGAAATGACTGACATGGGTTTGCTGAGATACTTCTTAGGAATTGAAGTAGATCAAAATGAAAATGGATTTTTCATCTCACAAGCAAAATATGTAAATGAAGTGTTGGGCAGATTTAATATGCAAGAGTGCAAAGCAGCAATCACTCCCACTGTAATGGGATTAAAACTTAGCAAAGAGGAAAACAACAAGGATTTTGATTCTAGTTTGTACAAGAGTATAGTTGGCAGTCTTATGTATTTAACTGCAACTAGACCTGACATATTGTTTGTTGTTAGTTTAATTTCCAAATTCATGGAGAGGCCAAAAGAAGCACATTGGTAGGCAGCAAAAAGAATTCTCAGGTATGTTAAAGGTACTAAAAAGATTGGCATCTTATATACTGTCTCAGAACATTCAGATTTAATTGGATACACTGATAGTGATTAGGCTGGAAGTGTAGATGATTGGAAAAGCACTTCCGGTTATGTTTTTCACATGGGTTCACGAGCCATTTCATGGGCTTCTAAGAAGTAGTCCATTGTAGCATTGTCTACAGCAGAGGCAGAATATGTGGCAGCTACAAAAACAACATGTCAAGAAGTTTGGATGAGAAGGATGTTGAGGAGCTTAGGCCAAGAGCGGGCAAAAGCAACAGTGATTTTTTGTGATGTTAGCTCAACTATTGCATTATCCAAGAATTCAGTGTTTCATAAGAGAACGAAACATATTGACACAAGGTTTCATTACATTAGGGAATTGGTGAGCAATGGAGAAATTGCCTTAGAACATTGCAGGACTCAAGAACAGGTTGCAAACATTTTGACAAAGCCACTGGACCAGAAAAGCTTTGAGTTTTTGAGAAAATGTTTGGGTATGACTAAATGCCTAGCAGTTGAAATTAAAGGGGAGTGTTGAAATCGTAATTTCCACTGCCATAACAGCGGAACAGCCCCGCAACATTTATTCCGGAAAACCACTTCAGAAAACCACAGTACATTTCGCACCGCTTTTCGCAAAAAGTTGTTTTTGCGAGAGGGCCTCCAAACACCCCGACTTGCTGCCACACGTCCTGTGTACGAACACAAAACCACCCACTCCACGGAAGCTAAACTTCGATTAGTTTGTGTGAGTTTGGTGTGCGAATTGCGTCAGATCAGGTCAACGGACAAGGATCTTCATCGTTTTATTTAATGTATTTAATGAAATGTCATAGTTTTAGGTAATACATTTAAAGTTTTTCATAAGGCATGTATTAATTGTATGTAATATGTTTTGTGAAAGTGTTGACTTTTTATTATTATTGCACACGGGATGAGAAGGAAAGGGGAAACAAAATAGTGTAAAAATGAAAAGTACTCCCGAGAGTGAATGAAATTTTGAGTCCTTACACGTGCTTGTATTGGTTTGTTGAAACGAATGGGAAGGAAATGTAATTTTTTTTATTTTAATATGAAATGTGAAATCCCGAACATTTCTAATGTAATGAAAAATTTCACACACTGGTGAATGTGATTTTTTTTTTATTTTATAGCAGTAAACTTATGTAACAATTTTTATTCTACAACAGTAAATGTAAAAACTTTCACACATACACAACATTGTAAAATCATTTGTAAAAGAGGCAGGGTAATTTTGTTTTTGGCGAAAGTTTTTGGTGAATCCTCTGAGAGAGAGGAAGACAATTGTATCAAGGCAGTTTATAAATTAATACAAGTTTATGTTGGTTGTGAAACTCTACTTTGTTCATAAATTTTTTTGGGGCTTCCCTGTGCAAAAGATCCTCAGGAGAAAACAGAGCAATGTTCAGGTTAATTCTTTGTTTTTGAGATTTTACCAGAAAAATCCCCAACATTGTTCAGTCAACATGAAATTCACATTCATGGTCGTGTTCGACATCGGCGATTCTCCTTTATAGTTCTTTGGGACGCTCGAGCTCACCATGAGCGATAGCGTCTTGTCGTTGGTGGCACTCTTTGCCAACGAGCTCCTTATCATCTCCTCGACGTAGTCCACCACATCCTTCTCGATAGGACTGTTGGCAGTGTGCAAGTCAGAATCATCGTCTAAAAAAGCACTGGTATTGCGGTCGGAAGTGGAAAGAGTGTCAGGTTCGACCAGCAACCTTGCATTGCTACGGCCTACAATGATAAGGGACAAGATCATAATCAAGAGGGCCATTGTAATTCTCCTCACAAAAAAGCTCGGTGTTAGCAGCAAAGGATATGAAGTGAAAGAGCGAATAACACTGTTAAAAAATGGAAAATATGATATCTGATGGATATGGCGGAGAAGAGAAAATTCAGTCGCGATGGAAAAACTAGGACTCAGAGAGCTACAAGAGTTGGGCGGTGAAACAAAGGAAGGAATGCGAGTACTTATAAAGAGTGACCATCTTCTCTGAATTGCATGCATATTGATTGTCTTAAGGCAAACCCAAAACCCGTCATGACTTAAACCCGCTAAATGAAATCCTGAGTGTGAAAGTCTTTATGTTTTGTCGGGTTGGCTGTCGCAGACTTTACGAACACTGTGTCAAGGTATTAACAAGAGCCAATCCGGTTATGGATGGGACCAGACAGACGGATAGTTCCTTCATTCCCCCTCACTTGAATCATTCTACTGACTTTAACCAAAAGTGTGACCACTACAACAGGGATGTTGGGCGTTAAAGATTCGACGACATTGTCTTGGCAAAATACATCACAACGTTGTCATTATTTTGGGTCGGGGGGCTATCGCCACATTGGACGCAGTTTCCTAATTGATAGTCTGCTTAGGCTAAATTTAGATCGGTAATTTTAGCTTCATGCTTGCATAATCTGTTGTTTCTGCAAAGAGCGAAATAAAGTAAATTTAAAGAGAGAACTTACGTTAACCTCTTCTCCAATCCATAACGTAAATGCAAAATGATCGTTTTCCAGTTCAAACGTGGATTCTACATTTTCGTGAAGAAGAATAAAAGCAATTTCTATTCCATTTTAAAAAGGTGAATGAGAAATGTAGGATTCCCTCTTCAAGCACGATTTCCACCCACCAACGTGCGTTTCACACAAGTTTGTAGGGAAGGGATGGCCCAATAATAAGAGAGCCCAAATATTGTATTTTTCGGTTCAAAATCATCTTCAATATGATTATCAGGCCTCCATATCAATCGATGTATCAAACTCACTATCCGGCGTTGTGGTTAGGTTATGATTATGATGTACCAAATACATGTTCCCTCTAGAATAAAATAGTCACAATACCTCTTTCGTAAGCATTACATTTTACCACAAAGATTAGATTTAAAAACTGAAAAACACAAATTAGGAACTGCAAAGATGGGTGTAATAGTTCATTACAATGTTATTTTGCACTCCTATAAATCAATGCAAAATAAGTCTGTCATAAGAGTAGATATAAAATCTAGAAAATAAATGAGGTAAAAGGTCATGCCGTGGATAAGGAATGTAAACCTATAATATTAATAAAAATAACCAGAAATGCATAAACTAAATATTTGTGTAAGAAATGTTGGTAACTTTTATGTTGAATGTGAAGCCACAATAAAGGGGAAACTATTAAGTTATGAGGTGCCTTAAAACCCTTGCAACTCCCTACTTCTCTATACAAAGATGACTCCATGGATTTCATTACATATCTCCCAAAGTCGGGAAACAAATAATTCATCATGGTGGTTGTTAGAGTAGTCATGGATTAAATATTCAAAGTGCATGGCATGTTGACTTCTACTGTGTCTAATCGAGACCCCACTTTCACTAGCATTTTTTGGCAAGAACTATTCAAGGTACAAGACACACAACTCCAAATGAGTACTGATTATCATCCCCACATAGATGGTCAAACACAAGAAATCAAGAAATGTTTGGAGACCAATTTAAGGTGTTTCACTTGAGGAAAGCAACATCAATGGGTACAATGGTTGCATTTAACTAAATGGTGGTATAATACTAAATATCATGAAGCTACGAAGATGACGACATATGAGGCAGTGTATGGCCAACTCCCACCTTTAACAACTTTTTATCTCCTAAGATCTTCCAAAGTATAGGTAGTTGATAAGCTCCTTAAGATGAGTGTCATCATCATCACTCATCTCAAAGATAATCTCCATCAAACTCAGAACCGGATGAAGAACCAAGCTCACAAACACCATTTAGAGGGATCATTTAAAATGGTTGACCAAGTGTTTTTGTGACTCTAGACTTATAAGTAGACCACGCTCAAAGAAAAGGGTCACCATAAATTAGCCCTGAAATTCTATGGGCTTTATCATGTAATTTAGAGTATCGATGCACTACCTTACAGACTAGAAATGTCGACCACTTCAAAAATCCACCAAGTCTTCCACGTATCCTGCCTCAAGAAAGTTGTGGGGAACAATTGCAGGGTTCATACAATTCTGCCAGAATTGGACGAGGAAGCTTCACTTTGGATTAGACCCAAATAGGGCCCAATACTCAGGAAGGGCATCTCCGTCGCTATATAATCAAGGAAGTCCTCATCAAGTGGAAAGGTACCTCTCTAGAAGATGCAACATGGGAACCAACCACTATGTTTTAGTAGTTTCAGTAGCTTCAATCTTGACGTCAAGGTTATTTTTGCTGGGGGAAGGCATGTTCTGTTCGACCCCTAACCCTTTTATTTATGTAATATGCCCAAGGGGCCTTGTCAGAATAATAATTAGATACTTGAGTCAATCAAGTCGATCAGAGGTGATCCGCATTAATAATGATTATATGTGGTTGACCTGCATTATGGAAAATGCCCCACAATTAGTTATAAACAGGCGATAGTTAACAAATAAGGTGGTTATCCTATATTATGTAAGGGACCATGAGTAGTTAGGGTTTTGGATGTAATGAAGCTATATATATTCTTATCAAGAAAACTTTATTATCATTGAATATTTACACACACGAAATATTTTTTGAAAATGAAACAAAAATAATAAACATCATAGAAAGATAGCCATGCATAGTAAACATAATATTTTTACCTTGAGAAACCCAACCTTGGGAGAAAAAATAGTAATCATTTCTTGAGGAGGAATTGTCTATTAAATAATGTTTAGAAATAGAATTTTCTCTAGAAATCTTAGCCACTATTACAAGTCGAATCACTAGTCC
>APFE031493377.1:53669-73891 GCA_000404065.3 Pinus taeda | reverse complement strand
CCAAGAATTGTTCATTTATGTGATGTAAAGGAGGTTGCCCCCTCGAAGAGGCTGAATTCTAAGGCGTGGATCTCTATTTTCTATCTTTTTGTGAGCTGGTTTCATAACAGTTTTACTTTCCCACCAGATTAAAGCTGTTCCCCCTATTCTAAGTGTAGCTAACTAAATTTTCGTTTTATCATTAGAAATGTTATGAATGTGACAATACACTTCTAATTGCTTAATAGAAGTATTTAACTTTTCAGGATTCATTTCGCCATCATAAATAGGTAACTCAAATTTCACATCAAGTTTCAAAAGAGATGTTTTCTTAGGTTTCTTTTTTGTTTTAGATTCTGCACTAGAAGAAGAAGAAGAAGATGACGATGGAGATGATGGAGGTGAAGGTGGTTTATCAACCTTGCCTTTACCTTTGTCCTTCTTTGATGTATTTGAAGAAGAAGCTGCATCTCTCGCCTTATTTTCTTCGTACAGTTCTCCAGACATCTGCTGCATAGTCAAGAATGCTTGCTAATACTATTCATCACTCATATTAGTTTGAGTGTTTTCACCTGCATCAGATCCTATCGTGGTCGACTTATGAACGACTCATCGCTTTCCAATATCTGGATCAATTTGCTCAAGGATTCCTTCTCCTCGTTGCGACTTTCACCTGGTTAACATTCAATGGAAAATTCTACAAACACAACCTTCTCTGACACAAAATTATATGATCTGAAATGATCATGTACTAAAGCTAGTGTAGAATTGATTATCCATTAATGATTTGAATGTTAGATGAAAGTATGGAAATCGAGGAAAATTGCTTGAGAAGACGACTTTACGACAGTTGATTAAACATAAGAAAGATGCATAATAGAAGTGAAAATAGTAAAACAATAGTGATACCAGACAACAAAGTTGATTACGGAGTTCGTCCTTGATGGACTACGTCTCTGGGTCTGCTTTCAAGATGGGCGACCGCTTTATTAGGATTGAAACCAAGGAGTTCGATTACACAGAGAATAGAGTAGACTGAATATGCATATAGGCACTTTTGATCATTGTCAAAAGGAAGCTCTCTGAACCAGCTTTCCAACGCCTATCACGGTTCCCAATTCTAACTCCGGATGCTCCTGTTACACTGAAAACAAAACTACTAATGACCTCCATAATTTCCATACAAAAGCCAAAACCACTCTCTCTAATCTCTTCCATGGAAAAAACTACCTCTTATAAGCTTGCAGGTACATCAAAACCACATTTGACTGAATTCAGGATGAATTGGGTGTCTTCTGGATGGGTTTGGAGCTCGGTCTAGTTGTGAATTGACACATAAGGTAGGTTTAATGGTCATTGAATTAATTGTTTTAACAAAACTGTTTAAAAAAACCCAAAAATACATTATATTAAAAGTAGAACCACTGGTGGCTTGCTGACCGTGTGGAGGAGGTTGAATGCCTGCATGTGAACGCGGAAGTCTAACTGTGGTATGTTGTTTGGCAGCTATCCCGACAGTTACGGTCGACGGTTCTGGTAGCCAGCGCTCACATACGATAACTCCACATGGTTTGAAGACTGGAGATTATTGTTAACCCCATTGTTGAACTCCGCTCAGATGTGCATGATCGTTGTGGCTTACTCTACCTCTGGTCACATACACCATGGTTCTGCTATGGTTAGAGGTAGCAGTTAGGGCTTGGCGGCCTGTGAAAACCCCGACAATTTTCACATCTCCACTCACATGCCAATTGTTCCGCTACGGTTTGCTAACCCTCTGTGGTTTGGACTATTGTGTATTATGTATTGTAATGTTTTACAATATAGAACATAGCCCAAGAGTTACTAGGTTAGGTTTTATGTTGTTTAACACATAGTTTGGTAATGCGATAGGTTTAGGGTTTTAGAACTAAGGTGTGTAGGATTTTAACAAATAGTTTGAATGTAACTAATGGTGTTTAGGACTTAGGTAATAGGTTTTAGAATTAGGTTTTTAATTCATTTGGATGTTTCATTTAAGGTCCTCGGTTTAGGTTTAATCATTAGGGTTTTTACATCAAATAAGAAAACCTATTTACAACCAAATGTCACAAGTGAAATTCAAAACATTTGTCATATGAAGATGAACCATATCAAACCTTTGCAATGGATGACACACCCATGTCGATGATCAACCTATGAGTGGACAACAAAACCCAAATCCTGTGAGGTGAATGACAAACACATGTTGACAACTAAATATTGGCGGAACTATCGATGAACATAAGTCGACAGCCAGGTACAAAACCATCTCACTGAACATCATGAAAACCATAAACATCACCTGGTCAACCATAAACAACACTGTCAAAACTGTCGACACTAAACTGATTTGATGACGACACTGAACAATGATGATGGCCCTGTGCAACTGATCTTACGAGATCATCTTGGATCAATCCTCTCCACTTGAAAGCTTTTGGACCACAAAATTTTGACTAAACAGATAGTCAATGAGGGTAGAGCTCCCTCACTCTCCACCTTGTCCTGATAATGTACCAATACATTCGATCAATAACCTGCAAGTGATGACCCTGATGATGCTGACCATGGCACATTTTGAGTCAGTGACCTGTTCCATCCATCTGTAGTATGAACAACTTGTGATGATGGTCAAACAACCTGTTATGAACATGGCAATTGATTTCTTTCCATGAACTACCATGAGTTAATGATTCATATCATGTTTGAAAACAATCTCTACATAATATTTTTCGGTACCATCAACATGTATTAACAATCTATTTTGTGGAATAACAGAGACAATCAAAGATTTTTTTGATATCAAAATAGCTACTTGACTTGACATACTTTCCTTCTACTTGATTACTAAGTGAACTTTTTGCAATGAACCCATCAAACTGTAAGGTGAAAATTTTTGCAACTTAGTTTGTCTTTGAAAGTACTGAATTAGTTGTTGATTTGTTTGAATCACTTTGTCCTTATTCATTAAATGATGTTTCCATTGATTAGCACTTTCCATTGATGCATAAGTTTCCCTTAGACACTTTGACACCGCTTTAGAAAGGCTTTGATATGAAAACAAATAGGTTTCCTCTCCATTTGAAAAGAGGTTTCCAAACTGTTCAGAACATGAAATGGTGACACAATACAAGAGAAATTGAACACTGACCTTCCCTAATATTGACCTGTATCCCTGTATCTGTTAATTTCCAAACTTGGACTGAAATGATTCATTCTGACATTAGGAAGAGGAGTTTTAGGCACAAACTGTAATTCATGTTGTATTCCCTACTTATGAGTAAGATGTTTGTTTTTACATAGAACTGGAATAGTTTCTATCTCTTTAATCAAACTATCTTTAAGATGAGTCTCATAGCTTTAACAAGCATCATGTTCATTGTTATGTTTTTCCTTTACACACATGATTACAAATATCTTATTTGAACTTATTAATGACTTCATCTGATTAGCAACAATGAAATTCAAGTGATTTTTGTTTTGATGTGCCCTGACAATAAATTCAACCCCATCTTTCTTAAGGTGATATTTTTGCTCTCTCCTATAAAATATTGCATCACGATCATAAAGATAAGGAATTCATAAGACAACTCCACATATGTCTACTAGAATCACTTCTAATTCCACTTCATCAATGTAATTAGCAGTTATGAAAAATGTTAATCGACACTGTTTGGTGACTTTTATCTGAGTTGATTTATTTAGCCATCATAATGCGTAAGGTCTTGGATGATTCTGTGTTTCCAAACCCAAAATTTTAACTAAATATTATATTGGCATGTGATCGACTGTTAAACATTGTATCTATCTTTGTATGCTTAGAAGTTATCCTTATGTTAAACAATTCAACTCTTTTATCCTCATTTGAAGGATTTATGTTTGATGAAGATGCAATAGTTTTCGAACTTGAACTAGTGTCATAAGTTTTACCTGTTGTAACCATAGCGGTTATCCTCCTTTCATCACCTGAATCTGAACCTAGATCTTGCTGGACTGCTACAATTGCCTTATTTTCATCCTTCTCCTTAATAAACTTTTTGGGCTTAAGTTCTAGATGAAGTTTCCAACACTTAGATTCATCACGACCGATTCTTTGGCAATGGGAACAAGTAGGTATTTCCTTCTGAGCTATCACTGATTTCTTTCTCTTTGAATTGTTCTTCCCCTTACTGTCATTGGAGTCTTTGATTTCCAACTCTTTGGATGATTGCGATGAAAACTTGAATGGTCTGCCACCTGATTCAATATGTATGGCCTGAACACACACTTCATCAAAATCATCAGGATTAAAAATCAATAATCTATGCTGCAAATGTGAATGTAAACTGCCGATGTATTTTAACAAAGTTTCACATGTATCCAATGAAAAAGCAAGTGGCAATGCTTTCTTTCTGAATTCCTAAGTAAACTCTTGAACAATCTATCCTTTACCTTGCCTCAAATGCTGCCAATCAATAACAACTTGCTGCATGTATCGTAAAGGATAGAATTGTTTCCTAATAGATTTTAAAAACTTAGACCATGAAGAGATGAATTTTCCTTTACACTTTACATCTACCTGAGTTTTAATTTCCCACCAAATTAAAGCTATTCCCCCCATTCTAAGTGTAGCGAACTGAATTTTCATTTTATTGTTAGAAATGTTCTGAATGTGGTAATACACTTCTAACTGCTTAATCGAGTTATCTAATTTTCAGGATTCATTTCAGCATCATAAATAGGTAACTAAAATTTCACATCAAGTTTCAAAAGAGATGTTTTCTTAGGTTTCTTTTCTGTTTCAGATTCTGCACTCGAAGAAGAAGAAGAAGATGATGATGGAGATGATGGAGGTGAAGGTGGTTTATCAGCCTTTCCTTTACCTTTGTCCTTCTTTGATGTGTTTGAAGAAGAAGCTGCATCTCTCACCTTCTTTGCTTCATACAGTTCTCCCAACATCTACTGCATAGTCAAGAATGATTTCTAAAACTGTTCACTCATCTTAGTTTCAGTGTTTTCACCTGCATCAGATCCTGTCATGGTCGACTTATGAATGACTCGTCGCTTTCCAATCTCTGGATCCATCTGCTCAAGGATTCCTTCTCCTCATTGCGACTTTGACCTCGTTAACATTCAATGGCAAATTCTACAAATGCGACGTGCTCTGATACCAAATTATATGATCTGAAATGATCATAGACTAAAACTGATGTAGAATTAATTAGGCATTAATGATTTGAATGTTAGCTGAAAGTGTGAAAATTGAGGAAAACTGCTTGATAAGACGCCTTTATGACAACTGATTAAACATAAGAAAGATGCATAACAGAAGTGAAAATAGGAAAAATACAGTGATACCAGACAACAAAGTAGATTACAGAGTTCTTCCCTAATGGATTACGTCTCCGGGTCCGCTTTCAAGATTGGCGACCGATTTATTAGGATTGAAACTAAGGAGTTAGATTACACAGAGAATAGACCAGACTAAATGTGCACATAGGAACTTCTGATCACTGTCAAAAAGAATCTCTCTAAACTAGCTTTCCAACGCCTGTTACGGTTCCCAATTCTAACTCCAGATGCTCCTGTTACACTGAGAACAAAACTGCATATGACCTCCAAAATCTACATACAAAAACCAAAACCACTCTCTCTAATCTCTTTCATGGAAAAAAACTGCCTCTTATAGGCTTGCAGGTACATCAAAACCACCTTTGATTGAATTCAGGATGAATGGTTGTCTTCTGTATGGGTTTGGAGCTCGGTCTACTTCTGAATTGACACATAGGGTAGGTTTAATGGTCATTGAAGTAATTGTTTTAACAAAATCCGAAAATACATTATTTTAAAAGTAGAACCATTGGCAGCTTGCTGACCGGGTGAAGGCGGTTGACCATTCGCATGTGAACGGGGTAGCCTAACCATGGTCTTCCATTTGGCGGCTATCCCGACGGTTACGGTCAAAGGTTCCGGTAGCCAATGCTCACATGTGATAACTCCGCGTGGTCTGAAGACTGACGATTATTGTTGACCCTACTATTGAACTTCGATCACATGTGCCTGACCGTTGCGGCTTACCTTGTCTCTGGTCACATACACCACGGTTCCGCTGCGGTTAGAGGTAGTGGTTAGGGCTTGGCAGCTTATGAAAACCTCGATGGTTTTTACATCTCCACTCACATGCCAATAGCTCCGCTATAGTCTGCTAACCCTCTGCGGTTTGGACTGTTGTGTATTGTTATTGTAATGTTTTACAATATATAACATAGCCCAAGAGTTAATAGGTTAGGTTTTATGTTGTTTAACACATAGTTTGGTAATGTGATAGGTTTAGGGTTTTAGAACTTAGGTGTGTAGGATTTTAACACATAGTTTGAATGTAACCAACTGCGTTTAGGACTTAGGTCATAGGTTTTAGCACTAGGTTTTTAATGCATTTGGATGTTGCATTTAAGGTCCTAGGTTTAGGTTTAATCATTAGGGTTTTTACATCAAATAAGAAAACCTCTTTACAACTAAATGTCGCAAAGTGACATTAAAAACATTTGTCACATGATGATGAACCGTATCGAACCTCTGCAATGGACGACACACCCATGTCGATGATCAACCTACGAGTGGACGACAAAATGCAAATCCTACAAGGCAAACAACAAACACATGTCGATGAACAAATCTTGGCGAAACTGCCGATAAACACAAGCCGACAGCTAGGTACAAAATCTCACTGAACGTCATCAAAACTACAAATATCACCTGATCAACCATAAACAACACTGTCGAAACTGTTGACACCGAACTGAATTGACAATGACACTGAACATTGACGATGACCCTGTGCAACTGATCTGACGAGATCCTCCTAGACCAAGGGGTTTCTTCACACCATCAAGGATGATCAATCTCACCCTCGTAACCAAATCCTTGTACACTTCCAGCTCCTTTGGGTCAGTTGGCTTGTTGATGGATTTCTCGGCAAACTCCCAGATCCTGTTGACATGCAAGACCTACTTGATCCTTTCCTTCCATGGACTATAGTTGGACAACCTCTCCTACCTGTCCTCATACCAGATACTAGCTTGCAACTTCGACATTGTAGTGAGCCCTTCACCTACAATGTGACCAACTCCCTCTTAAGCTGTTCTTTGTTGTGAACTCTGATGTTTCATTATCTTCCAAAGTAGCCCAGACATCCTTTGATACCATATTGAATTTCCATGATCTTGGGTCTAGGTTAGAATCTTAGAATATATGACGCTACGAAACCAAGAATCTCAACGAGAGCTTATTTGCACAGCAGAAAATATAAAGCGATAAATCACACATGCACAAGTATAGACAACTTTTTACAAAATATTGTACAAATATGTACAAGCCAATATTCATTATATTAAACCAATATGAATAGTACAACAGTATAAGGAATACAAGATACAATCACAATCTCGCTGCAATTTTTATGTCGCATCTTGTCCTGCTGGTCCTTCGCTCCCATTCTGCT
Source organism: Pinus taeda (assembly GCA_000404065.3). Lineage (NCBI taxonomy): Eukaryota > Viridiplantae > Streptophyta > Pinopsida > Pinales > Pinaceae > Pinus > Pinus taeda. The sequence continues at coordinate 66,411 of APFE031493377.1, read as the reverse complement.
CTCTAATTGCCCCTTAGTCCATCAAAGAACAACACATAGAGTCTCCAGGATGGATTCCACATTTCACCGCTGGAAGTCACTTTTGCTACGATGAACACAGTCTGATCGAATTTCCTCTTCTAGGTTGGCCAATACTTGAGCTCCAAAATGCCAATCTAGTAGCCTCTTTTTTCCACCAAAGAGCTACACATCAGGCTCCAAACTTCACCCAATCATGCAAAAATAAATGTCCTTCTTGTATGCTACTCTAGGGATACTTTGGGCTATCAAAATGCTTCCCTCCACTAGTCCAATTATGCCCAACACTACACTGCAATATCTCCTCCTAGTTGAGGTCTCTAACTTCCCAAGTCAACCTCAACACACGAATCCCACAGGCTGCTCATAAAACTGATCCAAACTAGTCATCTTGACCCAACACAAGACTGAAACATACCTTTGATCTGGTGTTAACCTGTTTTCCACTCTGTGATTTGGTTAGGGCAGGTTGTAGCTCCACGTCATCCCCTCTCTTCCACCTCACAGTCCATTTTATTACTATGGTCTTCCCTTGGAAGGATCCTCTCCTCCTTCGCAATCTGTTTTGGGCACAAACTAGCCCCCAAGCATCCCTACACAACTCTATTTTAGGTTGGTAAGGTCTGCGACCTAGCTACAACAGACTTCTGGGTGCTATGATTGTCTTTCCCAAGGTTTGTCCACCCTTAAACACCTTCAAAATTAGCCTAGAACTCGTCTTCTCTCACTCAGACCTCCTGAACAACAAACTTGTTTACCAAAAAACCTTGAGAGATGCGTTAACAACCCTCTCCTCCTGATTCATCTCCCTCCTTTTTCCTGCGACCAAGAAAAAATATCTTTCTCCTCCAACGAGCTCCTTCTTTTGCTTGTGTTTCACCTTTGGATGTGCCTAAATGAGATTTAATCAACTCATATTTATATCCAATAGGGGGGCTTTGACGAATTTCAACAATAGGGCTTACCAACCTGTCATTAGGCCTCCTAATAATAGGTTGACTTGACTTATTCTCATGCAAACCCACTCATATACTTCAAAAATTCATATATCTCTAAGGATAACTCATAATTCGACAATTATTGAAGCATTGGATTCTCCTTTCCACCCTCTATCATCTCATCCCATCACATTTCCAAAATGATCCATGGTTTTGGCCCAAATCACGATGGGTGCAAAACCCAAACCTTGAGTTCTAAGCCCACAAGTGACTCTTGTGGTGCTCCAATCTCCAAACCTTGAACCCTAGGGCTTGGAGTACCTCCCTAGCTACTAAAAAATCAACAAGGAGGAGATTTGTGGCATACTACTTAGTGCCTTGGCAACCACATTCTCCTTTCCCTTAATGTATGAGATCCTAAAATCATATGCAATCATGAATTCACTTCACCACCTTTACCTAGAATTCAAATCTCTTTGAGTGAAGAGTTGCTTCAAGCTCTGTTGATCAATTCTTAACTCAAAGCTTATCTTGACAAGGTAGTGTCTCCACAATTTTAATGCTAGCATCACTTCTTCTTTCAACTTCCTGGATGCATAAGCTATTACTTCGCCTTCTTGCATCAACGCTACTCCTAATCCTTGCTTCGAAGCATTGGTGCAGGTGGTGAAGTATTTTTCCATGTCTGGTATTCAAAGGATCGGTGCACTAGTTAATAACCTCTTTATTTTTGTGAATTTAATGTCACATTCATATGTCCATTCATATTTAACCCCCTTTCGCTGCAATGTTGTGATGGGTTTTGCAATATTTGAAAATCCTTCCACAAATTTACGATAATAAATTGCTAGCCCCATGAAGCTATGCACCTCATGAGAATTTTTCGGTACTGGCCAATCCATTATGGCCTTTACCTTTTCTGGGTCAACTGAAATCCCTTCTCCTGAAATGATGTGCCTAAGATAATGAATTTTCTTCTGAAAGAAGGAACATTTTGAAAATTTTCCATACAACTAGTTTTCCCTTAAGCTGGTCAATACAAACCTTAGGTGCTTTTCATGCTCTTTTTCATTCTTGGAATACAAAAGAGTATCGTCCAGAAAGACTTGCACAAATTGGTCCAAATACTTCTTGAACACACCATGCATCAGACTCATGAATACTACTTGTGCATTGGCCAAACCAAATGTTACAACTACGAACTCGTATCAAGTACCTATTCTTTATTTTGGCCCGATTCAAGTCCCTATAATATATGCATAATATTGAGGAACCATCCTTCTTCTTGACAAAAATCACTGGTGCATCCCAATGTGAAATGCTAGGTCTAATAAATCCCAAGTCCAAAAGATCTTTTAACTGCATATGCAACTCACATAGGTCTGGAGTTGTCATCTTGTAGGGTGTCTTGTATATTGGTTATGCACCTGGTTTCAGGTTGATTACGAAATTGAACTCCCTCATAGGTGGTAAACCAGGAAATTCCTTAGGAAAAACATACTTGAATTCTGACAAAACTATGTGTTGATATAGGGAGGGTCCTTTCTGGTCACTTACAACCTCGACCACATATAGTTCACAACCTTTCCAGAGACAACATTTTACCTTCATTGTGGAGATTAATTGTATGGACACTACTCTCTTGATATCACAAATCTCAATTGACCTACCTTCATCATCTAGACGAATCACCTTCTTTTTGAAACAGTCTACCAAAGCTTGATGAGATTCTAGCTAGTCCATTCCAATGATTGTATCATACGTCCCTAATGCTGGGACATATGCCTTCAACTTAGTTGTGCACACCTCAAGGTTCACTCAACATTGGTCAACACTAGGTCCTACTACTTGTTTTATCTTGGAAGCCATTTCAACTTGTTTAAATCATCGTGCTCATAAGTTGCCAACCCACATTTTTCTAATGCAATTGGTGAAATGAAACTACATGTAGCACCAAAATCAAAGAAAATTTTTAATTTTACATGGTATATCTTACCTAAGGTTTCTACCACGATAGATTGGTGTTCAAATTGCTTGTTATCAACTACTACATGGATCCAATGGTGGCTACTAGCTCCTCACATTGGTGATTTTCCTTCTCTATGGTTGTTACCAATTTGTAACTCTAATAAGTAATGAGGTCCCTCGCATCCCTAGCAAGTGACGCGTGGTAGAATCTGAATAGAATGTTGTGGATTTATTTGGAAGGAGCTCCCCCTGAGACCCTTGCCCCTGCTTGTGGCTCCTCATGTCTGATCGTGATTTGCATGAGTCCTCAAAGCTGCCGGTGAAGTTGCATTGGAAACCATTGAAATACCCACTGTCAGTGCTATGGGTACAACCCTATTTCCATATGGCGGTGTCCTAAAACTTCCTCCCCTAGAGAAGGTACAAGGGGCCTTCCCTATAAACCTTGGGTGTTGTGGAAAAATGGTTTTCTTTCCATCTTTTAAGTCTAAGTGTTCTCAACATAAAGAGCATGTTCAAAAACTTCTACAACTGAGGATGATTTCCACATCTGCACCATTGACCTAATATTAGGGTTCAATACATAAATGAGATGATCCACGTGACGCTGATCAAAATCCATGTAAGAGACAAAATTGACCAATTCCATGAATCTAATCTCATATATCTCTACAATGCGGTTTCCATGTAATAAAGCATGGAAGGCTCCTACCTTTTGTTGTTCATAATATTGTGGTAGATAATTTTTCTTGAATCTCTCCTCAAACAACTTCCAAGTAACTGTGTCAGGAATGAGGTGTATTTGACGCTCTAAGTTACCCCATCAATTCAGGGCACTATCTCTGAGTTGGAATATCACTATTTTAGCTTTTGAATTGGAAGTATATTCTCTTAGTGTGAAGCACCTTCTCATTCCCTCTAACCAAGCTTCTGCTCGATTGCTGGCACAGACTCTAGAAAACTCTGGGAGCTTAATCTTCTGGAACTCCCTAGTAATATCCTCAGTTGTAGGTCCTTTATCTGAGTCCCTTGATCCCTCGAGATTTCCCAACCTTGATGGAGGGTGCTCTACTTCCACCTCGGTTGTTTGGTTCCCTTTTAAAGTATCATTAATTGTCTCTAAGGAGTACAAGATGAGAGGCAACTCTAGTGATGGAAATGGGTTATTTGTAGGAGGTCCTTGCGATGATCCTCCTCAACCTTGATTTCCTTAAGTCCTCACCATTTTGAGCTATTCAAATATATGTACAACACACAAGACTTATTAGTGCAACTTAAGACCTTGTCAATTTTTACTTGACTCATGCATGTTTTACAAAATGATAGGTATAAGTTTTCCTTTTGATATGCTCGTAAATGAGTGTTACTAATACTGAGTAGATCCTCATGGATCAACTAAATCATCTCCCATCACTAGCTTAGCAAGCACTGTGACACACTACTAGTCACCCTCAAATATCTTTGGATATGCGTAAATAATCATCCTAAATCCATCTTATATATTTTGAGCATTCACATAAACACTAAATTACCATTTTTAATCACATTATTATAACTAGGTGTCCTTTTGCAATCCCATCAACAATGCTAGATAGTTTTCTTTTTTTTGTTTTTTAAATTTCTTTTAATGTATCCTTGTGTTTTAAAAGTAGGTGCCTAACGGTCTGAATCAACTCAATATTGATATTATTATTAAGATATTTACTATTCAATTAACGTATATAGAATGGCTAGTGCTACATGTTTTAAGGTAACAATACTGTATATTGTCTTAAAAGTGGTTCTAACATACTAATCAATACAAATAAAATCTAGTAAAAGAAAAAGAGGAATATGTTTTGTGCAATGCAATGGAACTTGGATCTATGGATGGAATTTTCCATTAACAAATCTTGTGTTTTGGTATGGAATACAAAAAGTTATTTGTTACTTCTATGCATTAAATATTGTCTCGAGTGACATGTTTTTATTTTATAGGGATGTTAGATTAAAAAAAATTATGAACAATTTTTTTATGAAAGAAAATTACACTAAAATGGATAACATATAAATAGTAGTTATAAATTAATATCCATTTTACTATATAAATTAAAATAATGATTTGATAACCATATTTAAATTTAATTAATAAACACCTAAAAATTTAATGTGAATATTCATTCCCATTTTACCATGGATATTATTAACTTCTAGATAAGCTTCCTTACAATACTATGGCTTATCAATACCACGTAACCAAAACCACAACTCATTTAAAAAAATAAAAAATTATTTTGATTTAATTAAATTTTGTAACAATTTTCAAATTAAAACTTAATGCTTACAATAAATATACAATATAACAAGATTGTGAACCATATATATTCACCACTATTGTACCACTGATATTATTAACTTGTAAATCAGCTTTGTTACAGTACCACGGGCAATACCATGGGCTATTAGTACCTCTTACAAACTCCCTTTTTTTAGAGTGAAAGAACTAGATCCTTGGTAGATCCATAATTGAGATGGATCTAAGCTGATATTTATGTTAGTATTTAAGTGTTTGAACTTAGATACATGTTCTATATAATTTTGATGCAATATATATTTCAAATATTAGATGATTTTGGTGAAATAAAATATCTTCAACTATATATCTATATCTATATATATCTATATATATATATATATATATATATATAATATATATATATATATATATAATATATATTATATATATATATATATATATATATTATATTTCAAATGTTAAAAAAAATCCACTCAAAATCCCTACATTCCAATTATATTAAAAAAAAAATACATTTAAGCTGATAATATAAAAAAATGTGCAAAAGAGAAATACATGTTGGAGCTCTAGTTTACGTGCAACTGGTAAGTGTTCTCCTTATCAAATGTTTGAAAAGAGGTTTTTTACACAAGTTTGACTCTTAGTAATTATGTTGTTTTGGTAGTAAATTGTTTTTTTTTCATCTTTATTAATTACATTAATTGGATATGTTTCAGTCTATACCTAATCCACTAGTTTTGTCACTGTTCCCAAATTTACACATTTTCCACAGGAAATCTATGTATTGACCTGGATGTTGATGTTTCCATATAGCAATATCATTTCACGGTATCAAAAAAAGAGAGTAAACTTTACACTAACAATATAGTTTTTGCACTATTGTCATAACATCAAAGTTTTCACTTTTGGTAAGATTAAAATAAGATGAAAACTACAATGAATGAAAATGAGACATCTTTAGAAGCAAAGGATGGGAAAAGGGCGTTGAAAAATCAGTTAAGGTCAATGGCGAAAACTAGACACACGTCAAAGAACAGGTCAAAGTAATCAACAAAACAAGAAAAATGATGCAGGATTTATACTAATTATTGTTCTCTTGCACTAAGAGGACGAGTTGCATTATACAACTTAGTATTGCATTTAATATTAGCTAAATTTAATCATTAACAACTATATATCTATATCTATATCTATATATATATATATATATATATATATATGACCATTTTTTAACAATGATTCGAGAGGAATCTGAGGCAATCTTCGCTACAAGGCATTAGTAACGAAAGAAATATCTTTTGAATTTTTCTTGGCTCTTTTCTGTCAACCCACAAAGGTATTGACTATGTTGAAACCTATGTTTCTAGCATTTATGACAGATCCCTTTGATGCCATTTTTATTTTTTAATTTCAATTTAACTTTTGTACCTTTCTTTAACATTCGATCCAAGCTCCTTGTAAACAATTTTTTTATTATTCATTATTCATTTATTCCACGAGTCTCCAATAATTTTGGAAAAGTTAGCTGATCTAACCCCATGCGTCTACACCTTTTTCATAAAGTAGATGATAAACTTTGCACCATGATCAAAAGCGTGCATACTCTCCCTTTGATTTGCTCTTCCCGAAACGAAATGGAAACACTATTGATTGGAGAGGTGGAAGTAGCCACAACTACTTTGGCAGGAAGATATGGCATTCAAGCCTAACAAGCAGTCAAATATCAACCCCCCGACTCGTATCCACAAATTCGAACCAGGAGGGTTTCAACCCACCATAACCAGGAGGGCAGATGCACTCATTCTTGGAATCAAGAAAGGTGCATTATCTGATAAGATAAAGGAGGCTCATAGAAAGGTTATGGTAGCCAACTATCCAGATGTAGGTGGTAATGATTACCTTACCTCCGAAGCCAAAGATATCCTACTTAGAAATACTAACTCCAGTGGGTCAGCGTTTTAGAAGAGTGTTGATTTGTTCATTTTATGGTTACTATTCTCTGACATATAGAGTAATGTAATAAGAAGTGAAATCTACAATAACGAAATGAGGAGATGTAGGAATCCTTGGTTATATTGTATATTTTTTTTGGCCTCAAATGATCTGAATAGATTCTAGGTAATAATGTATATTTGAGTATTTCCTACTAAAGAGAATATGCGATTCTTTCTTGACAGTTAAAAAAAAGAACATAAGCCTCCAATCATTTCGCTGATCTCCTTACCGCTGTCTTTCATTTAATCCTTTCTCCTATGATGACGGGGACAAACTATGAATATGTATCATTGTTATCAACATTGTTCTACTGGGGAGTTTTTTTTTTTTTTTGATAGATAGGACATTTCCCCGAGCTTCTTTAATGGGGTTATATTCACTAATGGGAAATTTGGTAGATGTGTATTTATAAAATGGGTTTAGTTGTGGAGCAGATAACTTTGCAAGTATGAGGGGTTTAAATTAGTTGGAATTCGATGTTTTCTCATGAATGAGAATTTGATGTTGGGTGTGCAAGTGGGTCTTAGGTCTATATTTTGAATCTAGGATCTAAAGGGTTGGTTGGTTTAGGCCTCAAATTTTGAACTTGGTTTTGATACCATATTTGAGGACCTAACCTAGATATTCTAACTAAACGAAATTAGGTTGGGTGAACCTGCCTATGGTTTTGTGCATGGTTTTCACACATGGTTTTGGATGTGGTGGTTTTCGGTCCATGGTATTAGATGCTTCAACATGTATAAATATATATTGTAACATTGAAAGGAATATAATGAAAAATCAATCTAGTAGTCTAGATTTTGGGATCTAGGGGAAAACATTTGTGTATATGTGTTTTATGTGTTATGCTCTCACATTGTTTATTTTCTGTGTTTTAGAATTTGTATGCAGGTAATTTCTGTACGGGGTTAAAACTTACATTTGGTATTAGATCTGTTTTGGCTTCAAGGGGACACCTTTGTTACTGAAGGGTTTCACTTAGGCCTGTGGTAGACCCTGTTCAGTGGGAGATCCGCATGATCGATTCTGGTGGTGAAAGAAGATGGCGAGCAATGGAAAGATAGAGATTGAGAAATTTAATGGTCAGAGTTTTGAGTTGTGGAAACTCAATATGGAGGATCTGTTGGTGGATAAAGACAGTGGATCAAAATAGATCTGGGTACTAAACCAACAAGAGTGTCCGATGAAGAATGGAAGAAGTTATTAGAAGGCAAAGAACACAATACGATTGTGTGTCTCAGATTCAGTATTACTGAATGTTTTAGGGGAAGCTATGAAGAAGGATTTGTGGGACAATTTAGGGACTTTGTACTAATCTAAGTCTCTGGTGAATAAACTATTCCTATGGAAAAAGCTGTATAACCTGAGGATGAAAGATGGAGATTTGGTGACAGAACATATGAATGCATTTAATACTGTGGTAAGTCAGTTATTATCTGTTGATATTAAAATTTTAGATGAAGATAAGTGCATCAGTTTGTTGTGTTCTCTACCAAATTCATGGGATAGTTTGGTTATTGCAATAGGTAGCAATGCAACTGACTTGCAGTTTGATGAAATAGTCTCATCCTTGTTGATGGAGGAGATGAGACAGAAAAATATGGAGAGCCAGAATGGTGATGCCTTGTCTATACGAGGACGGTCCCAGAATAGAAACAAAAATAACTCATGGAGTGGGAGATCTAAATCTAGAGGGAGATCTAAATCTCCAGGGAAACCTATAAAGGTGTTGTACTGGAAATGGGGAAAGGAAGGGCAATACGAAAGGGACTGTAAATCTAAATCTCCTGAAAAAGGAAAGGGATCTGATGATGCTCCTTCTACAAAGGTGAAAACCACCTCAGATGAAGGTGGGGATGTGTACTTGGCTTCTTCAAGTACACATGTAGATCATGAGGCATGGTTGATTGAATCAGGAGCATCCTTTCACTTCACTCCCCATAGGGAGTGGTTTTGTGAGTATGAGAAATATGATGGTGGTGATGTCTTCTTGGGGAATGATAGGAAGGTTAGAATCGTTGGTCGCAGAAAATTCAAGTTGAAGTTGCAAGGTGGAAGGATTAGAACACTTCTGGGTGTTCTGCATTTTCTTGCATTAACTAGAATTTGATTTATGTAAGCAAGTTGGATGATGCAGGTGTAAAATATGTGTTCGAGAAAGATACCTACAAGATGGTTCGGGGAGCACTGGTATTGATGCAGGGAGTTCGTATTGGAACTCTATACAAGCTGCAAGGTAGCACTGTTATTGATGGGTGTAATAGTTCTGTGGTTCCTGAAAGTGGAGCAGAAAATCTAGTGGACTCTGGAGAAAAGACCATGCTATGGCATCAAAGGCTTGGACATATTGAGGAGAAGGGCCTTGGAATACTTCATGGTAAAGGTATGGTAGAAGGTATGCCTAATATCTTTCTGGATTTTGATTTCTGTGAAAATTGTGTATATGAGAAGTAGAATCAGGTGAGTTTCCCCTCTGGCTGTAAGAGGGAAAAACATATATTAGAGTTTGTGCACAATCATGTGTTTGGACCTGTGAAGGTTCCATCACTGGGTAAGTTTGTGTACTATGTATAATTTATAGATGACTTCTCAAGGAATACGTGGATATATTTCCTTAAGGAGAAATCTGAAGTCTTTGATAGGTTTAAAGAATTTAAGGCTTTGGTGGAAAATCAGACAGAGAAGAAGATAAAGGTGCCGAGGACAGATAACGGTGGAGAGTTTTGCAGCAAGGAATATGAAGAATTCTGTAAGAAGTGTGGTATAACACGATAGAAGACTACTCCATACACACCTAAGAAAAATGGAGTTGCAGAAAGAATGAACTAGACATTGATGGAAAGGGAAAGATGCATGCTTAGTGGTGCCTGGTTAGAATAGGAATTCTGGGCAGAAGCGGTGGATACAACATGTTACCTGGTCAATAAATCACCTTCATCAATGCTAGAGGATAAGACTCCACAAGAGGTATGGACTGGTGAGAAACCTTCTCTTTCACATCTGAAGATATTTGGATGTGATGCATATGTACATGTTTCAAAGGAGAAAAGAACAAAGTTGGATAGTAAATCTGAAAAGTGCATCTTTATTGGGTATATGGATGGTTTAAAGGGTTATAAGCTTTGGAACCTAGTGTTGAGCCCTGAAACTACATATCTCCTACACACTTTCCTAGACTTTTTCCCCTCACCTAGACCTCATAAGCTATCAAACATCATTGCATATTGATTCTAAAAGAGCATTGAAATGGTTTTCTAACTATGTTTTTGTGTTTGCTATTTGAACTAGATTTTTCTCATGAGCTGCGGAATGCAGCCACTTTCCGCAACTGATTCAACTTTCCGCAGCTGGTTTTGTTAAACTCCAGGTTGCAGGTGTCATCAAGAAGAACAATGCACATGGGAAATTTAGAAATGACCTGGACATGGATAAGGTCCTATTGGTCTAGTCGGATCCATTAAGGAAAGCCGTGGTCAACGGTGGTCAAAGGGTGGTCCAACGAAGGGATAGGATTTCAATTCAAAGATAGGATAAACAAAGATAAAAACCCCCAAAACAAAATAAAAATTAAAAAAACGACAAAAAATAAGAAAAAGGTTGTCTTGCACATATAGTGCGCCACACTTCATCATCTTATGAATTCCAGATTGATAATTAATGTAGCAATTTAGGACACACTAAATTGACTAAACACCCAGTAACAAGGAAGGTTGTGTACAGTCAAGATGTGGTGTTCAGAGAGGTGAAAAATGTTATTAAACATGAAGTCCCATCAAAGGAACCTGAGAAGATAGAGTTTGAACTAAAGGAGGAAGAATCAGACTCTACAACAGAAGAGGAATCAGAAGATGAAGAGCCACAAACTTCGGTTGTGAGAAGATCAGTCTGAGAAAGAAGGAAACCAGAAAGGTATAGTCCATCTGTTTTCTATTCAAATTTTGCTTTACCTATTACTGATGATGATCCAAGAACTATGAAGGAAGCAGTAGATTCAGAGGATGGAAAACTCCGGAAAGAGGACATGGTTGATGAAATTGCATCTTTGCACAAGAATGAGGCTTGGGATTTGGTGGAGTTGTAGGTTGGAAGGAAACCCATTGGCAACAAATGGGTGTTTAAGAAAAAGATAAATGTAGAACGAAAGGTGGAGAAATATAAAGCTTGGTTGGTAGAAAAAGGTTATTCCCAGGTGCCGAGAATTGATTTTGGTGATATTTTTCTCTTATTGCCAAGGTAGCTTCTATTAGATTACTTTTATCTGTTGATGCTTCTTTTGATTTTGAGGTAGAATAGATGGATGTGAAGACAACATTTCTCCATGGGAATATGGAAGAGGAGATCTACATGAAGCGACCTGAATGATTTGCGGTGAAGGGTAAGAAATAACTGGTATGCAAGTTAAAGAAGTCTCTGTATGGGTTAAACAGTCACCAAGGATGTGGTATCAAAAATTTGATACATTTATATGGGGACTTGGCTTCACCAGAAGCAAAGCAGATTACTGTGTGTATTTTAAACTAATTGGTGATCGTGTTATTTATCTGGTCTTATATGTGGATGAAATATTGCTGGTTGGAAATGACAAAGAAATTATCTAGGATTTGAAGACACAATTGTCCTCCAAATTCGACATGAAAGATCTTGATGCTGCAAACTACATTTTGGGCATTGAAATTAAAAGAGATCAGGAAAACAGGAAGCTCTGGTTAAACCAGAGGAAGTATGTCGAGACAATACTGCAGAGATTTAATATGCAGGATAGTAAACCAATGAAGGTTCCTATTCCTGTAGGTGTAAAGTTATCTGCCGAACAGTGTCCTAACACACAAGAAGAGGAAGAGGACATGTCCCGTGTTCCATATGCAAGTGAAGTCGGTAACCTGATGTATGCGATGGTCTGTACTAGACCAGACATTGCACATGCAGTGGGAGTATTGAGCAGGTTTATGTCAAAACTAGGGAAGGAGCGCTAGACAACAGTGAAATGGGTTTTTCAGGTATTTGTGTGGCTTTAATGATTATGGTTTGTGCTACCAAGGAAGACTAGGATTGGATAGAGTTTTGGATATTCTTGGCTTTGTTGATGTAGATTGGGCTGGAGATTTGGATTAGAGAAGATCTACAAGTGGGTATGTGTTTAACCTATTTGGAGGTGCAGTCAATTGTATGAATAAGAAACAATCTGTAGTGGCACTATCATCTACAGAGACACAATACATGGCAGCCAATCACGCAAGCAAGGGGGCAATTTGGTTGTAGAGATTTTGTTCAAGTATGGGGTTAGTGCAAGGATCTATACGGATAGACTGTGACAACCAAAGTGTAATTTTCTTGGCAAAGAACCCTATTTACCATTCAAAGACAAAGCACATTGATGTTCAGTATCACTTTGTGAGGGATATGGTAGAAGACAAAAAAGTTGTTGCTAGTAAAGGTGGAAACTTTGAAGAATACTACAGATGCATTGACAAAATTTGTGAGCTCTGAGAAGTTCTCTTGGTGTAGAGAAACAATGGGTGTTGCAGGG
>APFE031493377.1:42691-53659 GCA_000404065.3 Pinus taeda | reverse complement strand
GATGTGGTGTTCAGAGAGGTGAAAAATGTTATTAAACATGAAGTCCCATCAAAGGAACCTGAGAAGATAGAGTTTGAACTAAAGGAGGAAGAATCAGACTCTACAACAGAAGAGGAATCAGAAGATGAAGAGCCACAAACTTCGGTTGTGAGAAGATCAGTCTGAGAAAGAAGGAAACCAGAAAGGTATAGTCCATCTGTTTTCTATTCAAATTTTGCTTTACCTATTACTGATGATGATCCAAGAACTATGAAGGAAGCAGTAGATTCAGAGGATGGAAAACTCCGGAAAGAGGACATGGTTGATGAAATTGCATCTTTGCACAAGAATGAGGCTTGGGATTTGGTGGAGTTGTAGGTTGGAAGGAAACCCATTGGCAACAAATGGGTGTTTAAGAAAAAGATAAATGTAGAACGAAAGGTGGAGAAATATAAAGCTTGGTTGGTAGAAAAAGGTTATTCCCAGGTGCCGAGAATTGATTTTGGTGATATTTTTCTCTTATTGCCAAGGTAGCTTCTATTAGATTACTTTTATCTGTTGATGCTTCTTTTGATTTTGAGGTAGAATAGATGGATGTGAAGACAACATTTCTCCATGGGAATATGGAAGAGGAGATCTACATGAAGCGACCTGAATGATTTGCGGTGAAGGGTAAGAAATAACTGGTATGCAAGTTAAAGAAGTCTCTGTATGGGTTAAACAGTCACCAAGGATGTGGTATCAAAAATTTGATACATTTATATGGGGACTTGGCTTCACCAGAAGCAAAGCAGATTACTGTGTGTATTTTAAACTAATTGGTGATCGTGTTATTTATCTGGTCTTATATGTGGATGAAATATTGCTGGTTGGAAATGACAAAGAAATTATCTAGGATTTGAAGACACAATTGTCCTCCAAATTCGACATGAAAGATCTTGATGCTGCAAACTACATTTTGGGCATTGAAATTAAAAGAGATCAGGAAAACAGGAAGCTCTGGTTAAACCAGAGGAAGTATGTCGAGACAATACTGCAGAGATTTAATATGCAGGATAGTAAACCAATGAAGGTTCCTATTCCTGTAGGTGTAAAGTTATCTGCCGAACAGTGTCCTAACACACAAGAAGAGGAAGAGGACATGTCCCGTGTTCCATATGCAAGTGAAGTCGGTAACCTGATGTATGCGATGGTCTGTACTAGACCAGACATTGCACATGCAGTGGGAGTATTGAGCAGGTTTATGTCAAAACTAGGGAAGGAGCGCTAGACAACAGTGAAATGGGTTTTTCAGGTATTTGTGTGGCTTTAATGATTATGGTTTGTGCTACCAAGGAAGACTAGGATTGGATAGAGTTTTGGATATTCTTGGCTTTGTTGATGTAGATTGGGCTGGAGATTTGGATTAGAGAAGATCTACAAGTGGGTATGTGTTTAACCTATTTGGAGGTGCAGTCAATTGTATGAATAAGAAACAATCTGTAGTGGCACTATCATCTACAGAGACACAATACATGGCAGCCAATCACGCAAGCAAGGGGGCAATTTGGTTGTAGAGATTTTGTTCAAGTATGGGGTTAGTGCAAGGATCTATACGGATAGACTGTGACAACCAAAGTGTAATTTTCTTGGCAAAGAACCCTATTTACCATTCAAAGACAAAGCACATTGATGTTCAGTATCACTTTGTGAGGGATATGGTAGAAGACAAAAAAGTTGTTGCTAGTAAAGGTGGAAACTTTGAAGAATACTACAGATGCATTGACAAAATTTGTGAGCTCTGAGAAGTTCTCTTGGTGTAGAGAAACAATGGGTGTTGCAGGGCTGGATAAATGACTAAGCTCTCATGTGGAAAGAAAAAAACAAGTGGGAGAATGTTGGGTTGTGTTATATTCTTTCCATGACTAGCCGCCCTAGTTAACTAGGGGGTTAGAGGGGCGTGGGTAGCCCCCCTTTATGAGGTTCAGGGCAACACCCCGGGGAATTTGTTTTGGGACCCTATATTAGGTTGGGCAGACCTACCTATGGTTTTGTGCATTATTTTCACACATGGTTTTGGACGCAATGGTTTTCGGTCCATGGTATTGGATGCTTCGGCATGTATACGAATGTATTGTAACATTGAAAGGAATATAATGAAAAATCAATCTGGTAGTCTTGGTTTTTGGATCCAGGGGAAAATCTCTGTGTATATGTGTTATGCTCTCGCATTGTTTTTTTTTTTTTTGTGTTTTAGAATTCTTATGCAGGTAATTGCCGTACGAGGTTAAAACCTACATTTAATTGCAATAATAAGAAAATAGCATATGTGAGGACCTAACCTGGATCTTTTAACTAAACCAAATTTATCATTCAATTTAATTGCAATAATAATAAAATATCATGTTTATAACTCTACATTTACTTGATAAAAACATACAAGTAAAAGTTGATCAAAAACTTATTATACATGTAACAAAAAAATCATTTGTGTAGCAATTTACATCAATAAAAAAACAAATGGAAGAATACTTGTTCCCATGGCTTGGTTGGGATGCTCCTCTTGCTACCCGACTAAATTTACCTCCCACCCAAATAGGAATGATTTCCTATCCCATGGAACCTCCACAAGTTCTCTGACCGATCGAGCCCAAGCCCAACTAGCCGTAGTGTGTCCAAGTTAAAATCAACACTCTCCAATAGATCCAAGTTTGAGTTCTCTCATTTCGCTCTCCATTCTCTCCCTTGTCCTTCTCCACATTTCGCCTCCCAATAAAATCCTCTAATGCCAAAATAAAGAACAAGGGTCTCCTATTTCTCTTTTCATCCTCCTTCCCTTTATGTCTGTTCCTCTCATCTACCTCAAACACCTAACATCAATGTCATGAGTAACCGCTCCCCCATTCTTTTAATTTAATGATCTTGACTTTCCTTTCCATATCTTATCCCAAAATAAATTTGAGAAGACACCTTAGATATGGAAATGTTAATATTTAATTTAGAATTAAATTGGATAAGACAACTTGGAAAACCTTGGGAATTGAAATATTGATATTTAAATAGAAATAAATTGGAGAAGACCACATCTTATCCAAGAGTAAATTTGAGAAGACACATTGGGAATTGAAATATAAACCTTTTATTTAGAAATAAATTGGAGAAGACCATTTCTTATCCAAAAGTAAATTTGAGAAGACACATTGAGAATTGAAATATGGATATTTAATTTAGAAATAAATTGGAGAAGACCATATATTATCCAAAAGTAAATTTGAGAAGACACATTGTGAATTGAATAACAACAAATAATAAAGTCATATTAGTAAAATAAAATTACAGATTCACATGTGTAGGTATGTACTAATATTACTTAATAATTACAAGTCAATATTTTTAGGTTAATTAAAAACTAATCAAAATTAGCATGATAGGATCAAGTAGAGTATTACATGTTTCTGCTCACTATACTAGCAATGTGCATCTTTGAAGAGATTGCATTAAATGCACATGCTTGAAACTTGGAATCAAATCATGATTTGTCATTTGCAAGAACAAGTAATCACAATTTCCATAATTACAAAATGATAAACATTCTCTTTATGTTTAACAGAAAACCCTAGAATATATCCATTTTAATCTTGAATTTAACTATCTTTTTAGATGGATTAAAAACCAAAGTGAAAACCTCTTAGTACACAAAAGGTCCCAGGTTTAGATGGATATATGCTATTATAATTCTATTTTATTTTATTATGTGTTTTAATTGATAATAGATGTTGTGTCAACGTTTTCCCTTTATTTTTTAATATTGTTATCTATGTAGGGAATGTTGATAAATATATGCACAAGTATCTCCATTACTTTGTGTTTTCAGAGTACCTCCCTTATTTTGATGCAATTAAGTTAAATGGACAATGCCAAAGAGTTTCCATTCCCTTTAACTTTGGTGTTTAGAGGATTCGTATGCAATTCTAGTGTAACTTATTTTGGATGATGGATTATAACCTAGTTAAGTTTATTGCGTAACTAGAAGCCAAATTTGAATTTGTTTTGCTCAATGACTTGAAAATTGTACTAGTGGTATTTGGTGAATAACTAATTTCACTTAAATAAACATTTAGTTTCTTAAAAATTACAAGAGCATTGCACATGAAAAAATAGGAAGTTCACATTATGGTTGTGGTGTTTAGAAACATTGTTGTTACAATATTATGCAACAGTTAATATATTATTTCATCACATTGATGCATCTCATTGCACAGCCCCCTTGCAAAGTTCAACGTACGAGCATCTATTTAGACTTTGTGGGTTGATTTCACTGTTGATATTGCATAAAATAAGGTTGATTAGGTTAGATTTGATCAACCAAGGTGGCCCTATTGATATGTTAGAATGACTTTTCTCACACCCTATGGATTGTAGTTGAGCTAGTTGGGCCACTCAATGGGTGTTCGAGCAAGTTATTATTGATCTAGACAGGATCACTATTCAGGTGCTTTCATTATAGACTACTCATTGGGCATTTTATTTGTTAGTTAGTACCACTTAGTGGTTGCTTGGATGCAACTGATTGATATGGGACCAATCAATGGGTCCTTAGTTGATCACTTAACCTTAAGTTGTATTTACACATTCAAACTCTCCTTAAACACAACTTGGAGGATGAGGTTGGTGGAATTATCTTAACGCTAGTTGTGTTTACACATTCCTCAACTTTGAGGATCAGGGGGTGGCATTATCTTAGCACAACCCTTAATGAAATAATTTGGAAGCGCAAGCGTATACCAAAATTTAACAAACTTTCCCTTTGTCAATGGCTTTGTAGACATATTACATTCACCTATATTGACTTGAGATAATGCACATGAAGTTCAACATGCTTCATCTTGTTATGTGCCATTATATTATAAGCCACTTGTATTCACAATACAATCTAGTTGACTATGTCTAAAAATTCAAGTTAATTCATCATTTTGTGAATCCACACTACCAAGGTCTTTGCATTAACTACTCAATGTTCAATTTTTTAGTTGATAAGGTAGCTCCTCATTGCTTTTGGCATGACCAATAATTGAACTATTGACATAGTTGACTTTTTATTATTTACATCACTAGGAATTAAAATTTTAATATCCATATCATTGATTTGTTTTTTGTCAAAGTAGTTATGCCAAACTGGTAACTTTGACATATAATACAATCAAATACTTTGCTACCTTTAGATAGATTTCTTTGAGATATTTCATGAACTTGGAAATGAAGCTATAATCAAAGACAATATTGGGTTATGCAATGAGTGAAGTAAATAAGTACCTCCACTAGTTTCTTATACACAATAGCATCAACATTAAGAGAATCATATTCCATTGCCAATTTGACCCTAAGGTTATATTGAGTATTATAGGGGTTGTAATATTTTATTTTAAACCTATTTAAGACATCAAGTACATAGGTTGAAAAAAGAATATACCATCATCAACTATATATCTTGGATTCCAGGAAGAAATGAAGCAAACTTAATTTTGTAATTTCAAATGTATATTTCAACTTAGCTTTAAAATGAGGAATTGAATCACTACAATTTCATTAATAATATAATCATCCACATTTAAAACAATAAAACAAATCTCATCCATCACACACCACACATCAATAATGCGCTATGATTCACTGTAACATCCCCTACCACCTACTAGGCCATGCTACACTCACACCCACAACCATATAGTGCAATTTCTCAATGGAATCACAAAACCATAGTACAATTTCTAAATCCAGGCTTACTGCCAGAGCCCCTATGACCACACTAGCTCATGACTGGTCCTTTGTGCCTCCTTTATATACCTTCTTGTTTGTTAATTATCTGTACCAATCTTGCCATGGTTTGTATATGTTTTTGGCATTATTTTGTAAAATTATGAAATGCACATTTACATGAAAATTCAATACAATATCCATCCACATTAATTAAATTAATCATTAATCATTTACTCATATTAATTATGTATAGTGAAAGTAGATACAAATAAAATTAATTATACAAAATACACACTAGGGTTTACAATTCATGGCACATAAACACAACTCATTGCACATGGACGCTTATATGGATAAAATTCCAAAATGGATGTAGGCCTCCCATATTCCACCCAACGTACACCTTACGGTTCATAAAATCTCAACCACGATTCACCCCTATTGAATTTCCATGACGCTTGAGACTGGTTTGGGTCTTATAATCTTTGACACAAACACATCCAAATTCCACAACAATCCTACTTTGCACAATAGAATAAACACAACAATGAACCAACATGTACACAATACACAATTTTTAAGTTTTTCGACCCAATTTTGTTATATTAATAATATTTAATACACCATTATAGGGCTCCCATAATAGGGATCACGACCCTCATACAATCAAACCGATACAATAATACAAGGAGGGTTTGGTGTCAGTCACTTTAACAACCAATCTACCCTAAACAAGATACAAATGGCTTACTGAGGTAGCACATTCCTCAGCTCCTTTTAGTCCACACACCCAAAACAAAATTGGCTATCCTTTCCCTCCCAATCTACAGCTCCTTAATCTGCCTCTATAAGTGAGCACAACTCCTTTAGGTCACTGAACTTGGATTAATAACTTATGCCCTCTAGTTGCCCCTTAGTCCATCAAGGATGTCAACACATAGGGACTTCTACAAGATTCCAACTTTTGTCACAATGTTGCACCAAGATGACAAGTCTAGGGAATTTGAGACTACCCTCTTTCCACTGAAGATGTACTTCTCTATCATAGTGAACAACGGGCTAAATAATATACCCTCTTAGCTGTCCCACTTCCTTCAAGGATCAACTCCTTAGGCTTCAATACTTCTACCACTCCTATTAGAAATGTACTCATTCATAAATGATAGACTTAAGGAACTTATAGGCACCTACTTGTTATAGACATTTTTGGGCACTTCAACCCCAATCAAAAATGTCCATAAATTGAGGGCTCTTAAGTCCCTAAAGGGTTGCTTCACTGCCTAAAGGAACAAGGTCAACTGATTACATCATCTCCCAGAAGTTATCCACTGAAAACTGCTCATAAATGGTCAAAACTGGACCATATTGAAAGCTCCATGCAGAGGGTGCGATTCATATCACCTTCCCAATGTACAGGGTGCGATGCATACTGTTTGGCTCCTCTGTAGGGTGCAATGGTCGGGAATGGACAAATGGCAGGGACCAAAATGCGAGGTGGAAGATCATGGAATCTTCTAGAAGCTTCCCCTCTGACACTTGCTACTCCATTTTCGACCAGGGATGAGTAAGAGATCTTCATTCTCTAAGTGGAAGCAGGCACTATCAGAGAGAAGACACTAATCAAGATCCCAAAAGATGACTCACCTCTCTGTAATCATCTATATATGGATCCCTCATCACAGAGATCCAGAGCTGGAATTTTGTATCTATAGGAGAAGTGCTGTAGTATTCTGTGTACATTCACAGTGTTGGGTGTTTGTGCTTGCTTGAGGGTGAAAGAAGGCTTCTTATTTGGAGAATGATGCTGGTCAGAGCTGCTCATGGGTAATCCTCTTGTATTTTATCTGAATAAAGCTCTTGTTTCCTTCCATATTCTGGTGTACCTTGTTTATATATGCTTGTATATGGTTAATGTACATCTGATCCTACATTATTTGTGAATTTAGATCCTTGTTTCTTGCATAGTAGTATGTTGCTATGATTCTACAGGTCCTTTTGAAGCCGAGCAGACAAAGAGCAGGCAACAAAACTCTATCAAGAAGGAGAGGGAATCGAGCGCAAGACTTAGGTTGGCCCTCTTGGTTCTCCTCTCATCTATTTTCATAAAAGGAATGATTGTTTGTTTGTAAGATAGCCACACATCTTAGTGGGAATAGCAACATCCGTATGGACACTATTCTCATATAACAAAATGGTGACTCCGCTGGGGAGCGACTAGATTACTTGTTAGCCTATCTATCCTTGTTTCTTTTATAAACATATAGACGGAGCCTGAAGTCAAGCCAGCTAGCCTTCAAACTGCATTTTTCATACAAATGCAAAGTAGATCAATGCTGCTTCAGTCAATCTCTGGGTTTTGTTTATAAATTAAACAATAGATCTGCAAGCAATCTAATTGCCCTAAGTAGTGGCTTTAGTAACCTCTTAAATCACCCCTGTGTTTTTACATACATTGATCTGTACAACTTAAACACATGAACTAAACTGCAAACTATGAGTGAAGTCTCGTTCAGAGTCTTGCACTGTAACCATCGCACCTTGCCTTCAAGGCAACCTGTATGCATCGCACTTCCCGAATGGAGTAACTGCGCTGCATACTGAGTTCACTGTGTAACAGGTGCGATGGTCAGGGAGGACTGATTTTACCCTCCGACTGTGGATTTTTCTCACTGTTTTCAGTCTTATTTAAGAGTTTTTGCTGTCTGTAATCAGTGTGCTTCTGTGAATACCCCCTTCTCTAGCATTATTCCGCCTCCTTAGTGCAAAGAACTATAAACGTTTTTTTTTATGTATTGTGCGTCGTTTTAGTTCTCTTTTGCAAAAAATAACATAGTCAAACTGTCGTATCTAGATCTGAAAGTGTCGTAGCTGTCGTTTTCAGTTTTAGAAAGCAATCACATTGTTTTAGATAGTTGATTATACGGTTATCATTGCATAAGACTTGATTTACTAGTTTTAAAGTGTCAAAAAGCAATTTTCATTTCAAAATCGCAAAGTGTCTCTCTTGTTTTCACTTCGTTTTGAAAAAGAATTTTGCTGAGTACAGTCGCTTTGAAAGTATTTCAATTTTGCACATATTTTTCTTAGTGTCATTGACACATTAAGGGAGCTAAAAACCAATACATGCATGTGCATTTGCATCTTGAATGCTTGGCTTGATTTATGACTGTGCATATTAGCGTGTGCTTTGTGCTCTGTGAAGAAAAGATGCTTGACTTTCTTCCCCTTAGAAGCTATGGTTTTCATTGCTGAAAGAAGATAAAAAGTCTATTTATCATCTTAGACTACATTTAGGAATTATACATAAATCACGTGGTGAACCTGAAAGGCAAACTGCTAAGCAAGATCAACTTAAAATAAATCTCAATGAATCTAACAACACTTTGGAACTTAACGCAACATCTAGAGGTCTAGGCTAGAGACGTATTCCGGCGTCGTAAAGCCTGGTAACTATTGCTTCCAGTGCTGGTTGGGTGATTCCTCCACTCTAAGACGATAAGTGCCAGTACGGACTTGTGCTCCCACGTACCGTCGTGTATATATTGGGAGACCACTATAGGCTGCATCCTTTATCCTTAGGAAGCCATGTATGCCGCCCTATCAATCGTAATGCACCGAACATAGCATTCGGGAAGACTGACTGCTGTACCATAAAAAGTATTCTACAGTTTTACGACTGGTTTGGTAATCCTCTCTGCCTAGATCTCCAGAGAAGACCATTTTTCTCCTTTTCAGACTCCTTAACAGAAAAGGTCCTCTGAGCGCTTGTCACTTCAAGCTCAGTAAAAATTGAAGGCGACTAGAGTCATATTTTTTTTTTTCTCGACTCTTTAAAATTGAAAAAACAAGTTGTGTCCAAGCATCTAAAAATTTATTTTAATTGGAATAACGTCACAAATTCCCCTGTTGATCTTTAGGTTGAGAAAATGGAGTCTACCAACCAAGGATTTCCCCGTGAAGGAAATCCTAGTCCCTTCTTATCTCGGGGAGATGTTGGTCCACCCCATATGGCCACTTTGTCACTTCCAGGATTGACAATTGGCTTGCCGGTCTGGCTCTTCTCTATCTCTGTTGTTCAGAATCCCACAATTCCTGAACAGTATAACCAGCAACTAGACGACACTAGAGTTGCTTCCCAACCTTCTACTTCATTTGATTCTCTTTCTCCTCCTTCCTCTTCGCTTGACAAAGCCGATAAAGATAAAATTCAAGTAACTAAGAAGAAGAAGAAGCAGAAAGAGAAAAAGGAAAAGAAGAAGAAGGAACCAAAATCGAAAGGGAACAACCAAGTATCGTCTAGCAAAAATCCACACACCGCACAGTGAAAACCTAAATCTCCTTGCGTCATTTGCAATGGAGACCACTATCACCGAGATTGTCCCTGCATCCCTCAGATCTTAAGGGACTAGTCTCCTCGTTTTCACCACCCGGTAGCATCAACCTCTTGCGATCATGTTGAATGCTCACCGTCAACTAGTGAAAGTGAAGCACATGGACAGAAAAGGAATTCGAAACTTCCTTGTAAGTTGTGTGAAGGCGATCATGCCATCCACCGCTGTTCCTTCCTTGAAGAGGTTAAAAGAGTTTTAGATAGTCGTCCGGTTTCACTGTTACGACTTCCTCCTGGATATCAAAAACTCTTGCCGAGTCCTCCACCGGTTGAAAATCCAGCTGGCCCATCTTTTTGGTCAGCCGAAGCACCTATCGTTGAAAATGAACCTTCAAAATCCGTACCAGACAAAAGTCAAAGGGTCAATATGACAGTTGACCCAGTATTGCCTTCAGAGTGTTCATCTTCGAACGATACCGTCACTGAATAGAAAGAGAATGACACTGTTCAAATTATTTTCATTAACACCGACTTCGATGAGCTTGGGGGAAATCCTCCCATTCCTTTACCGCAGGAAGGAAGTTCATCAGAGTCCAACCTGGCCGTCTATTCGGTCCCACCAAAGAGCAACCTAGTGGTTTCCTTTGACTGAAACCTACTAGGCAGACCCCGTTTACCAGCCAGCGTACCATTCAGAATTATTGGACAAGCTTACATAATGGTCATGGTTGGTACCATCATCGATGAAGGGTCTTCTGTGAGTATCCTTTCCTCAACTACTTGGAAAGCGCTTGGTTCGCCATCGCTTCTGCCTGAAATGAGAAATCTAACAGGCTTCGACAAAGGAACCAGTCGAACTTTAGGGATCCTTCCAAATGTGCCCATTACTTTGAGAAGGAAAACTGTTCACATGAACGTTATGG
>APFE031493377.1:0-21287 GCA_000404065.3 Pinus taeda | reverse complement strand
TATTGGATATGGTGTTAATGATTTTGGTTATCGCTTATATGATTATGAAAACCACAAAATCATTAGGAGCAGAGATGTAATATTCAATGGAAAGGTCTTGTATAAGAATCAGTTGCAGGGAAAGAAACGGGAAGAAGAAAACAAGGAATACACAGTTCTTGATGAAATCACTGAAAAAATAAAGGTGCCTGAAAATAATAATAATCAACAACCACAATAGCAGCAACCACCACAACAGCAACAGGCACCCCCAACACCTGAAAGCGGTGTTAGAAGATCTACCAGGATAAGTAGACCCCCTGAACGATACTCTCCTTCATTATATTATTTATTGTTGACTGATTCCGGTGAACCTGAATGTTATGAAGAAGCAATGCAGGTTGAAAGCAGGAAGAAGTGGGAGGTAGCCATGGAAGAAGAGATGGACTCCTTAATGCATTACCAGACTTGGGATTTAGTCAGGTTGCCTGCAGGAAAAACTACATTGAAGAATAAATGGGTTTACAGGTTGAAGGAAGAAGATGGAGGAAAACAGAGGTACAAAGCTAGACTTGTGGTGAATGGGTTTGCACAGAAGAAAGGTATTGATTTTGATGAAATATTTTCTCCTGTTGTTAAAATGACTTCAATCAGAACTATTTTAAGTCTAGTAGCAGTTGAAGATTTGCATCTTGAGCAGTTAGATTTAAAGACAACCTTTCTCCATGGGGATTTGGAGGAAGAGATATATATGCAACAGCCACAAGGATATGAAGTGAAAGGGAAGGAGAAACTAGTGTGCAGGTTGAAGAAGAGCTTGTATGGCTTAAAACAGGCTCCAAGGCAGTGGTATCTAAATTTGACAAGTTTATGTCTGAACAAGGTTATACTAGATGTCACTCTGATCATTGTGTTTATCTGAAAAAGCAAAATGATGCCAGCTATATTATATTGTTATTGTATGTAGATGACATGCTTGTTGCAGGATCTAACATGCAGGAAATAAATGTGCTCAAAAGAAAATTGGCAAATTCATTTGCAATGAAGGATTGGGGAGCTGCAAAACAAATCCTTGGTATGAGAATAACTAGAGACAGGAAAAATCGTAAATTAACATTGTCTCAGAATGAGTACATACAAAAGGTGTTGAAAAGGTTTAACATGCACAATGCAAAACCAGTTAGTACACCTTTTGCTAGCCATTTCAAACTTAGCAAGGCAATGTGCCCAAAGACCCAAGAAGAAATGGATTATATGTCTAAAGTTCCATATGCATCGGCAGTTGGAAGCTTAATGTATGCAATGGTCTGCACAAGGCCTGATATTGCACATGCAGTGGGAGTTGTAAGCAGGTTTATGAACAATCCAGGAAAGGAACATTGGATGGCAGTGAAATGGATTCTCAGATATTTGAAAGGTACCACAGATCAAGCATTATGCTTTGGTGGTTCAAACATTTCTCTACAGGGATATGCTGATGCAGATATGGCAGGTGACAGAGATAACAGGAGAAGCACTACAGGATATGTATTCACTGTTGGTGGAACAACTGTCAGTTGGGTTTGAAAAATCCAAAGTATTGTTGCACATTCAACAACAGAAGCAGAGTATGTTGCTGCTACAGAGGATAGTAAAGAAATGATCTGGTTACAAAGATTTATGGGTGAATTGGGTAAGGAGCATGATAAGGGCACGTTATACAGTGATAGCAAAAGTGCCATTCATCTTGCAAAGAACTCAACATTTCATTCCAGGACTAAACACATATAGCTCAAGTACCATTTCATACGATTAGTGTTGGAAGATGGACAGTTGAAGCTGGAAAAGATACACACTAGCCAGAATCCCACAGATATGCTAACAAAAGTTGTAACCAGGGAGAAACTGAGAACATGCTCAGTTTCAATTGGTCTTCAAGGATGGCGATGAAGATGAGAAACAACCAGGTCCAAGAGAGGAGTCATTGTCCAGCAAATGAAGCAGCGATGGAGTTGCTACAATCATTCTCCAAGTGGGAGATTGTTGTGTGTGGAACATGATTGTTCAGAGGTCTTTGTTTCAGCCAGATGTATACCCCATGAAGTTTTGTACACCCCACCACGTGGGGGGGCGCAGGGGCAGCGCCCCCGAAGCTAAAAACAGATGTAAATTTGCCTTGTAAGAGTATAGTAATTTCTAGTCAATCTGAGCCGTTCATTAGGCAGATGATCTGATGGTAGAACTTATGTTTAGTTTAGGGTTTTTGGCCCTAGAAGGCAACCCCTCTCTTTGTATGAGGGTATGTATTTGAGGCAGTGATAGATGTGTATTCTATGTGAGCGAGAAACAGAGAGGTGAGACTGTGAGAGAAAACAGAGGATATTACAGCGGATTTGCTGTAGGTTGTGTCTCTTCATTTTGCTGGATAATAGAAAGGAAGGACTGGTTGTTCGAGATGGACGTAGCCCAAACTTGGTGAACCACGTATATATGTGTCTCTCTTGTTTTGTGCGTTTTCTGTGTTTATATATCTGCAATATTTTATGTGTTCCATTGCTCCGTAATATATAATTTTCTAACAAAAATGGGTTTCAAACTTAGTACCTGTCAGGAAGAAAAATGGTGATATTCGTATTTGCATAGATTTTAGGAATCTCAATAAAGCTTGCCAGAAGGAAAATTTACCAACCATGGAAGAAACACTACAATCAGTAGTTGGTTCTGGACTAATGTATTTCCTTGATGGTTTTTCAAGATATAATCAAATCTTGGTCCACCCAAGTGATAGGTTAAATATTCCATTCAGAACTAAATGGGGAACCTATGCCTACCATAAAATGCCTTTTGGTTTAATAAACGCAGGGGAAACCTTCCAAAGAGCCATGGAAATAGCATTCAAGGGTCTGATAAGCAAAACCATTGTTATTTACTTGGATGACATAACTGTTTACTCGAAGAAGAGAAGCAACCATTTGCATGACTTGAAACATATCTTTGAACCTTACAAGAAGTATGGAATTTCATTAAATCCAAAGAAATTTTATTTCGCTCTAAATGAAGGCAAGATGTTAGGGTTTTTTGTATCCAAAAAAGGCATCTTTATTGATCCTGATAGAATAAAAGAAATTTCTGAAATTCCTTTGCCCCACAATAAAAAAATATATGCAGTCCTTTCTAGGTTAGATAAATCCTGTTAAGAGATTAGTCCCTGACTTTTCCCAAATTGTTTTACCATTACAAACCATGATTAAGAATAATTCAGTCTTTAAGTGGGGACATAAATAAAGTGAAGATTTTGATTTAATCAAATAGGCCATTATGAATGCTCCATCTTTAACTACTCCAAAATTTTCTAATCATTTCATTATGTACACTTTCGCTTCTCAAACATCTTATGATGCTGTTCTAATACAACTTAATGATCAACAAATTGAGGCACCCATCCCTTTCTTTAGTTCTAATTTTCAAGGTGCTGAACTAAATTATTTAGAGGTGGAGAAGCAAGCTTTTGTTTTTTTTAAATCTATAAATCACTTCAAGCCTTTTCTCCTAAAAACACACACTAAAGTAATAGCCTCATTATGCAAAGGGAATTAGGAGAAAAGAGAGAAAATTGGGTAATAACACTGTAATAATATGATATTGACATTAAACCAGTTAAAATTGTCAAAGGGAAAGGTTTTTGCAGATTTCTTACAAAATCTTCCAATCTATCAGTTGATGAGGACTCAGGTAATACTGTACACATATATAAGGTAAGACTAAATCACTCTCAGTCCCAATATGATGATCTTATTTTGTATTTAAAAAATGGATATGCTCCCCCTGAAATCAATCACAAAACGAAAAGGGATTTAAGATTAAAAGCCAATTAATATGAGATCATTGATGATGTGTTATTAAGAAGAAATTACGATTTTGTATTATTAAGATGCCTAGAAAAGTTTGAAGCACAAAAGGTTTTGTAGGAACTCCATGATGGACCATGATCCAGATTTAAACAGGAACACAAAAAATTATAGAGATAACCATACACATAGAGATGCAACAGAAATAATACTTCATTTCATTAATGTAAAATACTGAAATATGCTTACAAACAGAAATGGAAATAAACCAACTAGGGTGATGGTAGCTTATCTCTGAGAAGACATGTGGTGGCTACATGCCTTTGAACTATGTTACAATGAGGCTCGGAGGCCTATTTATTCTTGAGAAACAATGGAAAACCATTAACATCCCAAAACCTAACCATAGAAGATGAAATACCAAATTGTGGGCCCCGTTTTGGGTAAGTTGGTACATCAACTTCCCAAGGTCGTAACTTTGGCACCCGATCTTTGTTTGATGCATACAATAGATCATTAGAAATATCTATCCAAGAACTACAACTTTGGGAAGAGAAAAATTGGTCCATGAATGCAGGTTGCTCCCAGATTTCCCAAAAAAATCGTTTAGGGCCTCAAAACGGTTCCGAAAGTTTAGGACCCAAAAGATTGCTAAAAATAGTAAACTGTGCTACAATTTATGAAACCGAAAAATTGAAAGAGATAGTTGTGGGGGTCCAAGTGGGATAGGTGGGTGTCCACCAACATCCACCTGGATCATTCCTCCCCCCTTAGGAAGCAATGGTATCCATTGTATTGAGTTCCTCCATCTGTTGAACTTGGTCCCTAATGAGCTGTTCTGCAATCTCTAATGTGTCCAGTACTAGTGGGAAGCATGGTAGAAGGCAGTCCACATTGAACACTCGGTACAAGCAAAGGAATGGGGGAATGTTGTGCTCCAAAGCATTGTTCCCCACAACCTTGGTATTGGTGTAAGGACCATGTCACTTCTTGTACTTGTCATTTTTCAGAATGGAGCGGTGATATATCAACCTGTTGGGTAGAGGTGCTCCGGGAGTTAGATCGAATGAATGCTTGACTTGACAGTGCAATAGTACCCTTGTGGTTGGGGAGAAGATGTTCCTATGTTCTTTCATGATCATATCCTCATGGAGGAACCCTTCATAGGGGTCATGGATGTGGCTATGATCTTCCCCTTACTTTGGGAGTGAACTAGAGAGAAAATGAATTTTCTAGTTTGGGAGATGAGCTTGCTGCCTTTCTTAGCAGTGATCAAAGAGGTGACGATAGGTGGGGCTACTTCCGATATCATGAATAATGAATTACACAAAGAAATAATGACAGGGTGAGGCCTTAACTCCAGGGAAAATTTTAAGAACCACCCTAAATTTATATGTGTAATAAATGGGCTAATTCCCATGATACATAGGAAAAATGGGAGGCGATTTTATCAATAATATATTATGTATATATAATTTTTTTGGCGAATCTCTCACCAGATTATATTATCTTGTACAGTGATGGAGAATATTTCACTGAATTATAAAATCTTGTAAGATCTTGGAAAATCTTTTACTGAATAATAAAACATTGTGAAGTCTTGGCGAATGTTTTGTTAAAGTATGAAATCATATATGATAATAAGAAAACATATTCATTAAACTATAATATACTAACATACATGTTTGGAAAAGAGAACATAATTTTCTCTTCCTACAAACAATATTCCAAGTTTCAGTGGCCTTGTTTGTCAAGGTTCTTACAATACACTCTTTCATATCCTTCTATTAGTTTTGATAATAATTCACAACAAAGTTCTTGTAGGCGTTGACACTGACAACGAGTTCTGTCAAGGTAGGATAGATTAATCTTTTCTCTACAACTTTTGTCAAGCTACCAATTTTTTCAAGTTATCAAATTTCTTTCTTATTCCATAGACTCCAACTGCGAGATAAAAAAAACACATCAATTTTGTTTACTCCAACACGCCAACAAGTAGCAAGCCCCAACTATATTATATAAGAAAGTATTAGGTATCCCAAAGGCTTGAAGGGGATCTAATTGAAAGAAGTGACCATTGTGAGAATCCTTCTAATCAATATAGAATATATAAATGTAGATTTATTATTATTTTAATTGGAAATCTCAATTAAATAATAAAATTTAATTACGTCTCTCCCAATCTAAATTGCTTATTAGCATAATTCACTACCCTCATAGGTATCACATTTTTTAAGAGCGTTGTAACATGTAGATTAATTTCCTTTTTCGTGAACAATCTCCACCTTTTAGGAAAATATGGTGCAGTGGCTCCAACCCCTACAGATCATTAGGACAAACTAATAATAATACAGAAGATGAAAGGTTGTACAAACCACCTTATTTTTCCAACAACTAATCCAACATCAGTACCTAAACTTTTTCATGAAGATATCATATAGAGAATGTTTGAAAAATGGTGAGAAATCTTTTGGGAGAGTGATGTGGAAAGAGTGATAAGGTTTCATTGTTTTGAAATTTTTTTGTTAAATCGGAAAAAATTAAAAACCAATATTAATGGAGATATTGGTATTTTTTACTAAATTTTGTGAAGTGACTAAATGTTGCTTTAACCATTCACCTTAAGATGTTTTTACAATATAATTTCCTAAGTCTATTTAATATCTTCATTATCATAAAAACCAACCTATATCCATCTTAAATCCACATCTACCACTCTTAGGGAGATGAAATCTATGGTAGACCCATAATTAAGATGGATCTAAGATGATAGAATTTCCCCTTTAAATTGTCTACGCTCACATGAATACCATGGTATTACCATGGGTCAATACCATGGGTTATCATAAACCTGAAGGTTAAAAATTACTATTAGTAATTTATAAAGATTAATAAAATTAATAATGATTTTATTTTTATTTTTTATTTTAACCAAGTTAAAATGTTTAACATACATTAAATTACAAAATCCATTTTTACTCTTGATCCACCAAACTCCGAGAGGGATCAAATATTTTTTCACCCTATGGTAGTTTGCATATCACGATATTTGATCCTTCTCGGGGCTTAGTAGATCCAGAGTAAAGATTATCTATGCTGATTTAAATCCCCCATTTAAATAGGCTACATTGCACGTGAATACCATGGGTCAATACCATGTGCCATTTTTATTTTTATTAATACTAATATTGGGGTTAATAAATTTTTTTGCATGGTATTAATAATAATCTAGCCCATGGTATTTGGCCCATAGTATTTTTCCCATAGGTTTCACCTAAATATAACACATTTTTTGAGTGTTTGTAAATATAAGGTGACTTATGGAGTAAACATAAAAAATTGTTTTATTTGTTTACCATACCTCTCGTTTATTTATATTTTTATTAATTTACCATACCTCTTTTACAAATATGGTATTTGGCCCATAGATTCACTAGATAAAACCTTTTTTTGAGCCTTCATAAATAGAAAGAGGGTTATGGACTAAATTAAAAAGAGGTTTTATTTATTTGCCATACCTCCACTTTATTTATATTTTTATTTGTTTACACCCTTGCATGTATATAAGCTGATTTATGGAGTAGATATAAAAAAATGTTTTATTTATTTACCATACCTCTCATTTATTTATATTTTTATTAATTTACCATACCTCTTTAATAAATATGGTATTTGGCCCATAGGATTCACTTAAATAAAACCTATTCTTGAAAATTAGGGCGAATGGAAGGTTGTAACTCCTAATTTCAAGGGCTAAATTTACCTTTCTTACCCTCTCCCTTAAAATAAGGTGGGTTACTTGAGGCGATTTGTAAAAATGTACTATGATACAAAATATTCGCCCACTAAAAATTTAAAACCCCTTAATTTCGCTAAAGGGCGAACATTCGCCCCTAAAATTTTCCATGCTTGACTCATCTACAACATGCCGCTTCCACAAGTATGTCCGACCTAATAATACATCACAAACATCCAGAGGTTCAACATAACACAATACCTCGTCGGTGAAGGGTTTGATGCTATAGGGAAGGCGTCACTACTGGGAAACTTGGAGATCTCATCCTTGGTGAAGCCACCCGATACTGTATGACTACAGGTGTGGTGTAGTCGGTAGGCCCAACCGCTTCATGACTTCTGCTGAAATGAGGTTCTTCTGGCTCCCACCGTCAATAATGAATTGCAATGGTGAACCCTTCACCCACATTTGTGAGTGGAAAGATGCTCTCCCTCCTCTGGATCTTCGGGCTCATTCTTCTTGATCTTGGTGGTGGCAATAGTGGCGCTGGGCTCCACATCAATGATCTGCTTCCCTTTTTCATTCCCCTTGTTGGGTTCTTACTCAAGGTTGGAACATGTATTTGATTCTGAAGCCTTCAACTCAGCAAGTAGTGACTGCTTGGTCCAACACTCACTTGTGTTGTGAGTGGGGCTCTTATGGAACTAACACCACTTTCTTGTGTCCTTCTTTGATTTCGTGGTGTTGTTCTTTTCTTGTGGCTTCGACGTGTTGTCTTGGGTTGCCCTGTATTGGCTTTGTCCTTGGTTTTGTGATTTGGGGAAGCCTTTCCCTTGCATTGGATTCGCAGATCCAAAGTCCCATTTCTTCTATTTAAACTTTTGCTAGATTTTGACAGTGTATCGGTACGCCGTGCCAAGCGAGGAGATGTTTAGGACCTCCATCTCTTCCTGAATGTACCTATGTAGGCAGTTGCGATATTTGAGTACCAAATGTAGCTTAGAATCCTTGATACCCAACTGTGTGTGAAGGGTATGAAAAATGTTTGTGAAATCTGGCACATCTTGGTCCCTTCCTTGTTGCAACATGGTCCACTTTATGTATTTGTCCTCATAGATTTTTACAGGGTAATACTGCTCCTTAATGGCATCCTAGAATGCATTCCAAGTGGGTATGGCTGAAAATAGTGAGCCTGTACTTTCATCCTTTTGCTCGCAGTAGGTTTCCCACCAGTCCTTGACGTGGGGGGCTATTTTGAGAAGAGCGAAAATAATCTTTTCTCGATTGGAAAAATCATGAATAGAAAAATACCCATCTAGCAGATTTAACCATTTATCTATGGAATTTGCATCTATATGACCCTCGAAGATGGGGATTTCAAAATTAAATTGTACTTTGAAGGGTGTGGCATTTCTAGAGTAGTTGTTGGAAGCTGATGTGATGCCTTTGGGTAGCCGCTGAAGTATCTGGGCAAAGTTGTCCATCATCGTGTTCCTTTGTTGCTCGAGGGGTTCTTCAAGCAAGATTTTGATAAGATCTCCTACCCCTTGTCTTTATTTTTATCCGCCATGGGAGGCCATCGGGATTTGCAAGGATGGTCTTGTAAAGGTTCAACCAGTTCAAGCCCTAACTCCTTATATCCTGACCTCGTTGGGGACATGCAAAGAAAAACAGAGAAAAAGCAGACCGCTTTGATACCACTGATCTAGATTTAAATAGGAATGCAACAAATTATAGAGATAACCATAAAAACAGAGATGCAATGGAAATAATACTTCATTTCATTAATGTAAAATACTAAAATATGTTTATAAACAGAAATGGAAATAAACTAGCTAGGGTGATGGTGGCTTATCTCTGAGAAGAGATGTGGTGGCTACATGCCTCTAAATTGTGTTACAATGAGGCTCAAAGGCCTATTTATTTTTGAGAAACAATGGAAACCATTAACATCCCAAAACCCAACCCTAGAAGATGAAATACCAAATTGTGGGCCCTGTTTTGGGTAAGTTGGTACTTCAACTTCCTGGGGTTGTAACTTTGGCACCCAATCTTCATTTGACGTGTACAATAGTTCATTAGAAATATCTATCCAAGCACTACAACTTTGGGAAGAGAAACATCTATCCATGGACCCATGTTGCTCCCATATTTCCCAAAAAACGTCATTTAGGGCCTTAATACGGCTCCGAAAATTCAGGACTTGTAAAACTGCTAAAAATAGTAAACTATGCTATAATTTATGAAACTGAAAAACTGAAAGAGAGTTGTGGGGGTCCAAGTGGGATAGGTGGGTGGCCACCAACATCCACCTGGATCAGACCAACTGGTGGGAATTTCGGAGAGGATATTACTACACATAAAATCCTGCATGTTGGGTACTATTGACCAATTTTGTTCAAAGATACCCATGAATATGCAAGGAAATGCAAAATATGCCAGACTACTACTAGAAGACAACTAAAACAAGCCTTACCTCTTCAACCGATCAACATTGAACAACCTTTTGAACAATGGGGACTAGACATCATAAGTGAGATTGTTCCTCATACTTCCAAACAACTTAAGTATATCCTTACAACTACATACTATTTTACTAAGTGGGTGGAAGAAATTCCCCTAAAGGTAGCCAATTCCGATGCCATCATTGAATTCATTGATTAGTTCATTATTACTAGGTTTGGCTTACCAACTCCACTTATGTTTGATATTGCATCTTACTTTTTAGTAAATAATATGAATGCATTTTCTCTTAAGAGGGGTTTTAAACTTAAATACTCTACTAACTACCGCCCCCAAGGAAATGGTCTAGCTGAATCAACCAATAAAAACCTCATAAGGATTATTAAAAGAACTATTGATCAAAGCTAAAAGAATTGGCACAAATCTTTGAAATTTTCTCTATGGGTAGATTGAACAACCCAAAAAGCCTCAATAGGCACTTATCCCTTCAATCTAGTATATGGGAAAGAGGCTATCATTCCTTCAAACTTAGCCCTTCCCTCATTAGCCCTAATCTAATTTATAGAAGAAACACCTTCTTCTTCTTTACGGTTAATACTATCTCAAATCCTTAAATTAGAAGAAGAAAGAGAAAAAACCAAGCTTACACATGCTTGCCATCAACAAATAGTCAAATATTCTTTCGATGCAAGTTTTGTTACCCGAAAATATTTTCAAATAGGAGATCTCGTCATTAAATGGGACAAGGCACATGAGGAAAAAGCAAAGCATACTAATTCCAGAAAATGTGGCTTGGACCATTTCAAATTGTTGAACAAAGAGGCTCATCAACATTCATGTTGCAAGATTTATGAGGAAATAGAGATTCTCTTCTTGTAAATGGGCTTATTTTGAAAAAATTCTTTTCTTAGAAGATAATATCTTCTACTGTAACATTATCACATTTATATTTTTAGTTATGTTAGAAAATAATGTTAAATAACATACTTTTGGCTTTACATTAGAATCTCTTAAAACATTTTATGATATTTCACTTTGAAAGTATGAATTCTTAAGGAAGTGATCACAACATTGAAAATTAGATAAAGTATCATAAAACTCAGATTTTATTTATTTATTTATTTTATTTTCCATTGAAGTTGTAAATCCTTTGAAGCATCAGACTTTATAAAATCCTTTTATTCTATTATCAGTCAAGAAATGTTATCTTTAACAAAGTAAAGACAAATTATAAATAAGCATCTCTAACTAGAAAATTGTCATCCAAAACCCTTAAGGAGTCAATGATTCTCCCCATCCATTAACTTTACTTTTTTTAGAGTGTAATTCAAAAATATATAAAACTTAAAAGATAAGGGGTCTCATCACGAGCTTGCTTACCATGATCATAGAGAAATGATAGACTGACATTACCAATACTGAATATCAAACTAGGGTAATGATTTATGATTATTTTAATTATAAGATTGTCATTTTCTAGTCAGCAAACTAGGACAATGGCTTTTAGGTATTGCTAAAAATTATCAAAAGAAAAGTAAACAAATAAAAAATGAAATATACATATACTTTTGAAATTATCTCTAAACAATACACTCTTAAATGGATGGGATTATGAATCATTGATGGTTAAAAGGTAATCCCGTCGAGGCTATGAGTGCTTGTTGGCAGCACTAGCTCTACCTATGACAAATGAGTATACTAAGAGGCTAAGTTGTATAGGTCCCTTACTTTATCTTTACAACCAATTAAGGACTGATATAGACAAAAAGTATTTTCATCTATAAGAGGATTTAAAAGGAATTATGATTAAGTGAGTCTTTATATTCATAGTAATTTTACTTATCTAAATATTTTGAAAATAATTTTCCTTTCCTGAATTATTTTTACTTAGTAAAGTTTTATAGATGTCTTTATGTTAAATCAGAGATAACTGGTTCTTCCAGTGAATTTCCAATTGTTGTTCTATTCAACAACCCCCCATTTATCTATATATAAATCTCAGGAAATTATTGTATAAATAATGGGGACCCTTTAAATTTTTAAAGCATAGAAAAATAAAACTTTTTAGTATTTTAAAAAGACAAGTTTGAGTTTATTTGAATAAAAAATCTAAATTTCATTGGCCCAAACAACTCAAATGAGTTGGCCTCAAAGAAATCCTGATGTTATCGCACTTCACAAGTCCTAATGAGCAACTCCCCGTTTTATCCTTTGGAAATGATGCGATGCGATAAAGTGTATTGCATATCGCATATCCCAATGCATATAGCCCCTGAGAACAAAAACACACTTAAGCTTTAAAAAGCTTTAAGTATTGTTAAATATTTGCTTTATATTGGAGCTTCCCCGCATCACAAAACTTATAACAAGCACAATTTAAAAAGCCCCGAGGACCACTCCGATTGCGATATGCGATAAATATTCTAGACCCAATATAACATTTAATGAAACCCTATAAATATGTCGCGTACGGATGAATAAAAAATTGGCAAAAGGTAGGTCGCTCCATTCACTTCCGATCTTTCGATTGTGATAAAGTACTTTATTAAAGCACAACTTTAATAAAATCGTAGGAATGAATAAAACAAAGGAAAAATGCGTTGAAAGATAATATTAAGTTATCGATCGGGCATGCTCCACTGCCATATCATTCCTCATGATTTAGAAATCACAAAATGCTTTTGGTAATTTCTATTTCCCTCCACTTCAAAAGCTTGATTTATGATATTACGATCATCGGATCGTGGACTTCCGATACCCAAACCACCGATATAATAGTTTCACAATCGCATATCAGGAAAACACATTGAGACATATTTAAGATTACCATTTGAAAGGTTTTCTTTGGATATGATCTATTAATGGAATAATATTTTTTCACATGGAGCCATGACTTTGGTTATTAAATACTTGTAATGCTATTTATGATTTAAAGCCCCAAGGTTATTTGATGGTTTGTATGTAGATATTTCAGACTTTTTCGCATTTAAACTATATTCGCCATAATTTCAAACCTTGTATGATCAACACTCCCACATTTCAAACCAATTGTTCTTCATTCCTTTGTGTTTCCAATTGCAGGTTAATCCCAAAAATAAACAGAGTAACATAATGACTAAAGCAAAGAAAGGAAAAGAAAACCATGGAATATTCGCAACCCACACCTCCTATTTATGAAGTTACAAAAATGTCCCTACTTTTCTTGGACACTACGTGCATGATAGACAGTGGATCATCCTCATGGGAATCTACGTATCAATTTCTTGAAAGTGAAGGAACCAAGGTAATTCAGAGAGTGGCAACAACGGATGCTGCTTCATCTTCTAAAGCCTCCAACTATGAAGTCACCAACTCTTTTCTTCACAGGATCGCTGCTCGAGCCAAGATCCTTCCTTATACCAATATGGTGAAATAGATAATTGAGAACATCAATATCGTCGATAGGACATTCTTGACTTCAAGAAAAACAGTCACCTGGTCTTTTACAACTCAAGATTTGAAGAAAATGTACCATATACCCGACCCACATAAGGTATATGGAAAAAATTTCCTAGAGAAATTTGCAAGCGAGAATGAGGTGGAATAAGATCCAATTAGACGATGGAGATCTTATCCAAACAAACACAAACATGAAAAGTCAAGTATGTACTCTTTATCTTCTCTCACCACTCCCTATTCTTATATCACAAATATGATGTGTAGGCTATTCGGGTACCCTAATATAGCTAAATTCTTTGTCGAAGGGGTTCCTCTTATTGAGGCAACATCAAATTCTTATATAATGGATTTGGGCACTATCCTTTCAAATAATATTTCCTCCCAAATATGAGAATACAGACAAAATCAATATGTTACTACCAGAGTAGTTCCTCCATTCTTTATGAATGCAGTATGTTTCACTTCAGATTTCCCAACCATGGGATGGGAATGGACCATCCAATACCCCACTGATATCCATGTATATCATAAAATCCCATGGGAATCTAATTTCCATGTCCATTTTTATAAAATTTTCCAAGGAGTCATTCTACCAATGCACCAAGTCGTTTTTGACAAAAGAGCCCCAAGACTGTTTGAAGAAGCCAAAATTGATTTTATACCTATAGGTAGGTCATTTGGTGAAGAACTATTTACCTATGTTAGAGTCTATGGAAGTCTGGAAGCTCGTCATGTTCTCCCATTATGTGTTCCTGATAAACTAATGTCTAGAGAGATTGCCTATTAAACTGTAGGGGATGGATTGACAAAAACCCTAAAGGAAGCTAAGAAATATTTATGGCCTTCATTCCCTATCCAATGTGGTGTATATTCTCTACATGATTTCAAGCATGCTTCACTTGAAATTGATAACATAAAATGTTTAAATCTTGCTACTGTGCTTGGCAAACAGTTTGATCCAAATAAAGTAGCACAAAATGTTACTATTCAAGTAAAAATTAGGCAGTTCAATCATAAAGATGATGACTATGATGACCTATTTGAGTATGCCGAGATATTTTCACAAGCACAACACCTAGCTACATTGAAACTTAATCCAGAAAAGTTAGCGCAATTCAAATAATTCAGGGAAAAAAGACTACAGAACATCCCTTTGGATATGTTGAGAATTTCTCAACCGATTTCCCAAGAATAACAGAATTCAAAGCAGAATTCAGAACATGACTCATAGTAGAATTTAGGACATAATTTAGAATAGGACTTTGAGCATGTTTCTAAAGATATTGAAGCAGAAGATAAATCAACATAAATCCATACTAATAAAACACCCTTCAACAATGAACTGGATGAAGCCTGGAAACAATTTGATTGAAAGTTAAAAGTACAACAAGGGGTAGAGAATATTGATTTGGAGAAAACAGTCAGCGCACCCCAGAAAACTGGACAAATCCTGTTTACTAATAGGTCTTCTGACAAGGCTGTCACTATAAATGAAATTGAAATCATCCTTGCATTCCCTTCATTCGAAATTGTCCTTAAAGTGGAAGAAATCCATCCTCTCGATGTCTTTTACAGTCCCAAACATTAGGCTATGGTGAAAAGACAAAGGAAAAGGAAAATAACAGAGCAATCATCAGTAATCATTCCTAGTGATATACAAATGGACATAGTGTGGAAGGATACACAAACTGATCCTCCAGAGAATTTAACAAACTTGTCACAGTTTGTAGGTGCTTATGCATCTGCCACAATTGATAAAGCAACAAAAGTTTGACAACTAATCAGGGAAAAGGAAGAAAGGATTCAACAATTGGTAGAGAAAAAACAAAGTATTGATCAATAAGTGAAGACACAATTGTATGAAATCTAGCAGATATTTGATCAATTAAAGATCCAACATTAGGCAGAGATTGGTACTAAGGATAATCAAATTCGACAGCTTCACTTTTCACTTGATCAAATGAAGGACAATCCTAAATTGGAAGACTTTATAAAGGAATCATTGGAACTAAACACTATGTTATTGCAACAACAAGTGATATTCTGTCAAAAGTTATCTATCATCAATCCACTATGTGTCAAAAGTGATTCACTGATGAATCAATCATTCGATCTGGGGGTGACTTTTAATGACATTGATGATAAAATCTCAAGATTTATAACATTGTAGGATACACCAGAAGGCCGAGAAGAAGACCTTCC
Organism: Pinus taeda; assembly: GCA_000404065.3. Classification (NCBI taxonomy): domain Eukaryota; kingdom Viridiplantae; phylum Streptophyta; class Pinopsida; order Pinales; family Pinaceae; genus Pinus; species Pinus taeda. Next base: position 5,642 of record APFE031493377.1, on the reverse strand, counting down.
CAGAATAGAGGAATCTCACAAGGAAATTATCTTTACTGATTGGGACATTCAGTTGAAACAGGCAGAAAGAGCATTCTTTAGGGAAAACGATCCTGCCAATAATATCGTTGAAACTATCAATGATAACTTGCATAATGCCAACCTGATTCAAGAATTCCCTCCTAGTAATCTTCCTGATATTAAAGTTTTGGAAAGGCAATGGCAGGAAATTTCAAAAGCAAAGGAAGGAGCAATTAAAAAGTTGATTGAGAGATCAGTATTGGAAATATCGTGTGAAGCCACATAGTCAGTGATTAATGCTCCACTGCCTTGTTGACTCATCCACTCATATGCTTCTTATGCTTTCAGATGCAGTGTACAATGGAAAACTACACATGAGGACATGTCAGCCCCCTGATGTTAAGCCAATGTAAGATATTTATGAGCTCAAACAATGAATGGAAGGACAAAAACATTTGCATTCATGAGCTCGTCATTCCAACAACCTCTATTTTTGTCCTATTGTCTCTTATTTTAAGGAGAGTTGTTTCAACCTCCTCAACACTTTTTATGTATTGTCTATTTTTATATTTTATTTTTTTCTATATAAACCCTTTCATGTCTACAAAGAAAGGGTCCCCAACTTATAAGGAAAGGCTTTGGAAGCTTTCACTTTTGTACTTTCAATCTTATTCTAGTAGAATGACCGGAGCAGGGTCCTGAAGTTTTGTAGAGAAGGCTTCGAGAGCTTGCACTTTTGTATTCTTGAAACCATCTTAATGAGAAAGACTGGACGAAAACTATTTCTTTCATGAGCAGAGTAACATACATCAGGTACTTTTATCATTGTATTTTTGTTTTGTTTATGAATCGATAGTCATTCCTCTTTATATTGTTTATTATATGTATATTTTCTAACACATTTATGCATTAATTCATTTATGAACATGCTAGAATTGTCATCTTTAATACATATATAAGCAATTTGCTAACATTATTTGATTGCAATACGAGTTTAATCAATTATTTTGATTAACTATTTAATCAAATAATTATCTTAAATGCTTTTCATTTCTGTAAGTGTTTGATTAATTTGTATTATCATGCACTAAGGACAATTATTTTAGATCGCATAAACATAAATAACCTTGGGTAATAAATAGATTAATACATGTATTTCCATTTATAATCACTTCCATTTATCACCTAGATTCGGTTATAGGCACTCTACATCCATTCTATCACATTTTATTGGGAAAATGGTCCCATTATATCTAGTCGGAGCCACTATTCCAAACAGAAAAGGGACGGTATTCAAGTCCCCGACTAGGTGGTTATCCCCCATGTTGTTGCAGTTAATTTCAAGGCATCAACAACAGGAAAGAATATAATCAAGGGACAACTCAGCTTTTATCAATTATACAAATAAAGCAAGATCGGAGTAGTTCGTGACTTGCCCAACATTTCTCCACTAGAGAGTAACATTTGTAAATCATGTTAGTTTGGTAAGAAATCTAGAGTTCAATTTAAAGCTAAAGAAGGCACTTCCAGCAAACCCCTTGAACTTGTTCACATTGATTTATGTGGACCTATAAGAAATAAGTCTCCTCATGGTGACCAAAACTTGATATTATTTATCAACGAATTTACAAGAATGTGCTGGGTTGGTTTACTAAATTATAAAGATGAGATATTTGAAAAGTTAAAAATATTCAAGGCTTTGGTAGAAAATGAATTGGATCTAAAAATAAAATGTCTTAAATTTGATAGAGGAGGAGAGTTTATATTAGATTATTTTTTCAATTTTTGTGAACAACATGGCATCAAAAGACAATTTTCCATAGCGAAAACTCCTAAAAAAAATGGAGTGGTAGAAAGAATGAACAAAACAATTCAACAAATGGCATGTGTCATGCTTGATGAGCCAGGAACACCTCACATTTTCTGGGGAGAAACAATACATACAAAAATGGATATACTTAACAAAACCCATGTTTGAGTAAACAATGATAAATCTCCAGATGAGCTCTAGTTTGGTAAGCCTGAAACTGTCAAAAAATTTAGAATTTTTTGAAGATTTTTTTTTATAAATAATGATGATGACAAGCTTGGAAAATCTAAATCTTGAGCTGATGAAGGAATCCTCCTTGGATACTCATCTAAAAGAAAAGGATATAAATGTTACAATAAAAGGCTAGAAAAGATTGTTGAAAGTATAGATGTTCTGATTGATGAAGCATCCACAGGTACCAAAAAGGAAGCACAAGCACATGATGAACCTCTCCTTACTCAAATCCAAGAAGTTGTAGGAGAATAAGAAAAAGAAACACGAGAAGAAGGAAATGAAAATATAGGTATGACAAAAAAGAATCCATCAATGTATGTTCAGAAAAATCATTTTAAATCTCAAATTTTAGGTGATAAGGAAGGAGGAATACAAACTAGAAGAACTTTTACTGGAACATCTAGTCACTTAGCCTTACTATCCACAATTGAACCTCAAAATGTGAATCAAGCAAGCACAGATGAATGTTGGGTTAAGGCTATGCATGAAGAAGTTAATCAAATATAAAAGAAATATACATGGGAACTTGTATCAACGCCTCATGATAAAAATGTAATTTGGAGAAAGTGGGTGTTCAAGGACAAACTAAATGAAAATGGAGAAGTACTTTGAAATGAAGTAAGACTTGTTTGCAAAGGGTATGATCAACATGAAGGGATGGAATTTGAAGAAAAATTTTCACTTGTAGTTTGAATTGAAGCCATAAGAATGTTTTTTTCATTTTCCAACTTTTGTAACTTTAAAGTATATCTTTTTTTTTGGTAGGTAAGCACCCACGGAGGATTTGAACCAGTGACCTATTGCAAGGAGTGCCTTAACAGTGCACCCATTCATCGTCGATCCAAAGTCCCATGGGCATAACTTTAAAGTATATCAAATGGATGCTAAATCTACATTTTTAAATGGGGACCTAGAAGAAGAAGTTTATATTGAACAACCTGAAGGATCCATACTTGGAAATGTTGAAAATCTTGTTTGCAAACTTAAGGAGGCCTTATATGGGTTAAAATAAGCTCCTCATGCATAGTATTATTGTATTGACATGTATCTTCAGCAACAAGGATTCAAGAAAGGATCCGCAGACAACAATTTATATATCAAACTTGACAAAGACAAACTTTTGGTAGTAGTGTTCTATGTTGATAACATCTGTAGAGCTATACAAAGGGTCTCTTTCACCTCTAGTTACCTCACATTAATATGTCAATCTGGGATCGTCTTTCTATTTCAAAGAGTGTCTCAGTCTGAGGCTTAGCATTTGTCAGAGTAATGCTTGTAGTACAGATGTTTAGAAACTACAAGAGTAAATCGATGCATATCTATAACTTAACTACTTCAAAAGGCTAAATCACACCAAGCATTGCATCAGGCAAAGGTTCGGCAGTAGTAGCCCATCCTTTTCATAACTGATGAGAAAAGATCTGAGGTCTGGGAGCTAGGTGGCAGATGCTGGGGCTCACTACAGCCTGAGATCGTCCTTAATAAATAGAAATGAAACGTCAAGTAAAGGAAATAGCAATGAAATAGAACAACACATCAACCAAGGGTTCAGTAGCAATAACCCATCCCTTTCATAGCTGATGGGAGTAGATCAGAGGTCTGGGAGCTAGGTAGCAGATGCTGATGCTCACTACAGCCTGAGACTATCCTTAAGAAATGACAAGTGAATAAAACAACAAATTGACAATCTGGAAATGGAACAACAATTGAAATGGAAAAACAACTAAAATGGAACAACAACTAAAATGGAACAAATAAATGGAACAACAACTAAAATGGAACAACAAATAAATGGAACTGCGATTAAATGGAACAACAATTCAGAAATGGAACAGTAGTTGAAATAAGCAGTAACCAAGTTCATCAAGCCATCGCTCTATTTGATCACGCCAATCAAAACATCAATCCTTCAGTCTTAAAAGATGTACACATACTATGGGACAACACTACCGATTACAACCTTAGAAACACAATGTGCTTAATCTGCTTTTGTTATTGATCTAAATAAACACATACGATTGCATCTCAAGATGAAAACAGTAACATTCAATAATCATATGAAATCAGACTTTCAAGATAACTGTTGTAATGCTAAAGCACAATCGTAGTGAACTCTGTAATGGAGTGACAATATCCTGTAGAGATTAATCAAAACTTAAAGGATCGGTAACATGACACATCATCAATATAAGAATTTTGTTTACAGGAACATGAAACGAGTTAAACATAACAGAGCATGTAATATAACGTTCTTAAAACACAACAGATTACCAGATTACACTTATGAACAAACCACACAGAAACCGCACGTAATGGTACAAGAGCAAGTGTCCTCCAGGGCCGGGCCCTTAGCCTCCAGGGGTACACCACTTAGGATTGATCCAGGCTCAAAGATAAAAGAGTAACCAAGTCTGCATTAATGGATGAAATTAAATTACAGGAACTCAAGTCTTCAATAGAACATAAAAATCATAGTCGTGATCTTCCTTAAAAGAAATTACATAAAAAGTCCTCCTCCGCTAACCAACAACGCTATCCCTTATATAAGGAAGATGGCGGAGATATATAGATACAAAAAATAGATAAAATAGCGATCCATAAGGATCTAGGATCTTGAGGGATTTGCATAATCGTTAATCCTACGTCACTTCTTTCCTTTTCTGCTCCATGTTGGTATCTCTGCTTCCTTTCCTGGGTTGATCCATTTTGATCTGATTTGCTTGCGGTCTCCCGTCAAAGGGACAGCAGTTAGCTCATCCTTGTCTTTTGCTTCGGAATGGTCACCTTCCATTTTTCCTCCCTCCTGCACATAGGAATGACGCTTATCAGTGTTTCCTATTAATCTCTCGTGTTTCATTATAAACCCTCATCATTATCTAAGTTTCTAATGCAAAAGGATTTTAAGTTCTAATGAAAAGATACTAAAATAACTATTGGAACATACCTTCCTTGATACTCCACACACCCCCCAGCTTACCCTTTTTCATGGCCTCATCAAAACATTGTAGTTGACATGCAAAGCAGTGGCTGGAGATGGAATCTCGTGTGGGGATCTACAGCCATGATGCAAAATTAAATGATCAAAGAAATGGCCTGTCTAGCCCTCGGGCATTTCATACAGGGCTTGGTATCCGGGTGCAAGATGCCAAATGATTGGACTCTGGAACCTATATCCTAACCAGGATGGCCCTGCCCTCAAAACAATTTCACCATAGAGGGGGAATCGATTAGCAACAAGCTTAAAATTCTCATACTTAAATGGCTCTCTGAGCTGAATGTTTGGATTATTATACTCGATATCGAAATTTAGCTGCTTCAACGGTAGGGTCTTTAATGGAGGAAAAGAATTCAAGCCCCTGCCGAATGATTACTTCATGCATGGGTCGTAATGCTTCAATCACTCCTAGAGCCCTCATGAGATTTCTATGTCTCCTCCATAACTGTTCTAGGTCTCTAGGCTCAGCTCTTACCCATAGATCTAATCCGTTTTCTTGTTTCTGAAAAGCATTGTAGGCTTTAAGCCATTTAATTTGATTGACTGCAAATGAAATAAATGCTTGCAATTGAATATCCCCAACAAAAGGGCCAGGGTTCAGCT
>APFE031493376.1:105424-119080 GCA_000404065.3 Pinus taeda | reverse complement strand
AGAATAGAGAATGTTCCCTGTCTAAACAGCTCAAGCTTGGCAGATGACTAGCTAGGTAGAGAAATGAAGGTGCCCAACTGCTTAATCTGGGTCCTTGGAAGAAATAAGGGTACATTTTAGATAGGAGGGCAGTCAAAATAAAAAGAGGACAATCAGGGTCTGCTAATTCAAGTGCACCCACTTTAAATGAAGAAAAAATGTTAGGATTACTAGGATGCGTAAGTAGTGCAAGGTTGCAGAAATGGAGGGTCATCACCAATTGGATTACTAAGTGCAAAGACTTATGCCACTCAGGGTATTGGCATCAAAAGCAGAGAGTGGAGGACAAGCATTGGAACCATGTGTAATTTCCCCTATTTTCCCCCAAACTTCATTTACTAACACCCCCAAGGGCCTCGAAATCTGCTCAAGTGTCCAGTCCCACTTCACTTCATGACAAACCACTGGGTCAAACCATGAAGTTTAAACATGAAAAGAAGCCACATTTGTGTGTAAAGAATCTTTCTTATCATTTCATTTATTCTCAAATTCTAAGTTTTATCCCTTAGAATTCAGTCTTTACCCCTTCACTCACCTCACAAAGCCATATTAACCACTAATGTACTATTTATCTCCCTAACTCCCCCCTTCCCTAATTCTATTTAGAATCTATGAAATATTTCCCAAAAAATATGTATAAATACCCTCCCCCTACCATTATAGCTATATAACCCCTCCTTGGGGAAATATTAACCTATTTGGGGTTGGTATTAACCCCTTTGTCCCTAGACTATGGTTTTTTCCAAGAAACTATGGTTAAATGTCAAAAATCCTAAACCCCACCCTCATTAAACCCATTTTCCCTTTTTTTCCGCCCAAACCACGCTTTATTATAAAGTTTTTAATAAAAACATTTTAATAAAGTGGTGCCTAAACCCATAAAACCTGAAACCTAATGTTTTTATACCCCCCCCGCGCAATTTATTTAAACCCATTAAAATAATGGGCGGGTCGCCCGCACCTTAACACGTCGTCACGTCATAATCGCTGCCCACCGCATGATCGTTGACCCCGCCCATCTAACGGTGGCCAGTCATTCTCACAGGGGAACCCCCCGACCTTTTGTGTCCGGGGGATTGGCGGTATTGCCGCCGTACCCCCGCCACGCGTCGGCCTCCCGCGATGTTCGCTGGCCCCCCCCTCAATAACATTTACCGCCCTCAGGCCTCCAGGGGAAATCAATTACCGCCCCCTCCACGCGTTGACGACATGCCCCCGTCAGCGTGACGTCACCCCTCCTTTGCCGCTACCATGCCTCCACGTCATATCCATGTCACATATCCACCTGTCCACCCTGCCACCTGGGCACCCATGTCATCTGGCACGTCACCCGTCCGTACCCAGGCCCATGATGATGTCAACATGATGTCATCACCAAAAAGGCACCAATATGCCAAAAGTGCATAAAAAGACGAGAATTAACCGTTATTTCTCATTGTTTTTCATTATTTCTGAAGCTCCTCTGCATGCAAAATCAACGTGCAATGGTCAAAACACAAAATTCACCTGCTAAAGTTGCTGCCGCCTCCATTATCAACCAGAGTACCTATAATTCGACCGGTTCAAATGCCTCCTATGCCATAAAAACCAGGTATTTGACGCAGGCGTCCTCTTTACCCACTGTTCTCCTTTGCTCTCCTAATTTTCTGCATAAAAACTCTATTAAAAGCTCCCCATTGATAAATTGGCCACAGAAAATTGCTGAAGAAGCTAGTTAAACCCCTGCGCGACAAAACTCCAGAAGAAACTCGTGCCCCTATGTAAAATTCACCACAAAAGCAATTGAAGGAGCCGAGCTACCAGCTAGAAAATTAATTCAGCAGTTCCCTCACCCCTGCTAATAGAAATTCCCTGCAAACAACCAGCTAATTAGCTCAACACACTCTGCTTCTTCAAAACAGAGTGCCCCACATTTCATTAAGCCTGTAAGAGCCTCCTTGCACTGTCAAGCTGCTCACTGCCAAACAGAAGTTGGCCAGCATTCCTCATCATTTCTACCAAACTTGAAAATCCAATAAGACATCCAGTTAAAAACAGACAATGGCCACTCCAGCTGCTCTGGATGTAGCTCCTGTGAATCCACCTAGCAAAGAACTGGAAGCTATGCCACTGGTGGACAGTGATTTCCTCATTAAAGACTTTGTGGCAGAGAGGAATCACTTACAAACATTCTTCCAGCTAAGAAACAGTCACTTGGACAACAGTGACTTGTATGGCATCTAGGAATCCAATCTGCCCACCTACTTCCTACCTTCTGTGAACATTTTTCCTGAAGTCATTCACCTATGTGCAGGAAAACTATGACCAGAAGCTCAGAGCTGTGAAGTTTCCATCGGGGAGCATCCTCTTCTATATAACACCAGATTCCATCAACCAAATCTTGAACTACAATCAGACCCAGCTGCTATACCCCTTCTCCATCAAGTACTTGCTAGATGAGGGCTCCAAGCTTTCTAGCTCAGACATTGTTGCAATAGCCAGGAAATTCATGAAGGCAGACTGCCAACCTTCTCGGCCACCTCCTTTTTCTTATACAAATTTCAAAGAGGTAGGCAAGCTGCTGGTGGATATGCTAACCTTTGTGCTGGGGTTCACTACAAATGAGCATGTTGATGAAACTGTGCTGGTCATGTTGTCTGCATATAGCCTTGAGAAGCCCCCTGCTATGAATTACAATGATGCCAAATACATTGCCAATAAGATACATGACCAATTGTCAAGATTGAATAGGGAGGCAATATTTAAGTATTCCTCATACATCTATCACCTATTCATGTACTATCAAACAGATTGCTTCCAGTGCCCAATTAAGAAGCTAGACTCACAGGGTGAGAGGAGGTCTGTTATCTTCTGGTCTTCAGTCTTCCACCAAGTACATAATTCCCCCTACTCATACTGTGAATTTATTGACCAGTTTGTATATCCAGTTACATGCCTCTTAAAGAGGACTCCACCTGCCAGATTGTCCAAGGATATGCAGAAAATCTTGCAGCTATCCAAGAGTTACAAAATAGGTGATTGGTACTTGTACCAAAATCACACAGTCATCAGAATCTATGGTTGTGAGCTCTGTCCCTATAGGCTCCCAAAATATGTGCCTATGAGGTTATTTTCCCTGGAATACTACAAACAACTTATAAAATCTGATCTGACACACTTCCACAGTGCCAAGAAGAAAGGCAACCTAAAGTTCAGAGACCACCTAGGCCCATTTGTCATGAACAAGAAAGATGGTTGGCAAGAAGCTGATCAAATACTAGGGCAACAGCTCAAACTCAAAAGAAGCTTCTCGTGGGTCCCTTATGACCCTGAAGGTTTCATCAGTGCTAGGAGGGTCAAGTATAGGCTGCTAGCCTATAAGCATTGATCATACACAAATACAACACTTTGCCAACCAAGATGAATGGGTACCTGAATCAATAGTAGAGGAATTGACTCAGGAAGAAAAAATGGAGCAAACTGTGCAAGATCTGGGAAAAACTCTTGAATTGGATTCTTCTCAACAGGTCTTATTCAAACAACCAGTCCAAGTAGGAGAAGGCACTTCTACTACTCCAGTTGTACAGGACACCCAACAAGCTCCAGCAACAACAACTACAGCAAAGGGGAAAGAAAAGATGGCTAAACAACAACAGGCAGAGACAGGGCAACACAACACATCAAAGGATCAGCAGTCAAGGAAAGCCCCTCCAGAGCAAACTGAACAAACCCAAATCCCAGTTTTGCAGACTCCTCTCAATGATGAGAGAGGAAAAAAGAGAGATAGAGAAGAGATCACACCTCCAATAGGGTCATCACAGCAACCAGAAGCCAAGAGGCCGAGGATTGACCGTGAAACAAAAGAAGGATATACCAGTGAGGAAAGGGCAGAAAGCCACAGCAGAGAAAGGCAAACAAGGCAGCAAACTGCCACTAGCTCATTTCAGCTAGAACAGGCCCTACAAAACACCACAGAGGTACCCTCCTCAAGACAACAGGGCAAGAAACCGACTGTAGTCAAAGAAGGCTTCATAGAGATCAAGGCACAAAATGAATTGGTAAGAGTGCTGCTCTATGATCAGTTCTTGAAGAAAACTCCAGCCAAAAAACAAAGATTGATGGCTGCATATGATCTGAAGGAGGAAAAAATGATCTTCACTCATTTGAAGCCTAAAGTCCCACATCCAAAGACCCCTGCAGATTACTACAGAACAAACTTGGAGGTATTTTCCAAAGACATACACCCCATGGATCAGATTGAGTTGCGCAAACAGACTGGGGAAATGGTGTATGCAACACTTGCAGATAGGGAAATGCTGGCCCATCAGCTAAAAGAAGCCCTGAAGAACACCAACACACAGCTGGATTTGGAAAGGTTGTCTTCCTCTGCAAAGGACAACAGAATAAAGACTCTGGAAGACATAATAATTGATTTGGGACATGACCCAAAAGATCCAAAGGGTGTTAGAGCCCTCATGAAGAAGAAAGAGGATGACATTGCTACACTAAGAAGGCAGGCAAAATTGCCTCCTACCATTCACCCTCAAACAACAGAACTTGCACAAGAAAAGCTAGTAGATGATGCTATGGAGCTGCTTCTGGTAATGAACCAAAGAATATTACAAATGGAAGCAGAATTAGAGAAAGCACTGTAGGACAAGCAAGGGGAGTCAGCCTCCCATCCCCCTCAAACATCAACAACTCTTAGACTTGCCCCTCCCACACAAGCAGCATTAGCCCCTCCTACTATTCCAGCACCTACCACAGCTACATCAGCAACAGGAGCAACAGCAGAAGCAACAGCATCTGCAGAATCCAGCATGAGCATGGAGGACTTGATGAAAGTTGTTAAAGAGCTTGAGACTCAAGTAACTGAAATTAATGATGCCAAGGATAGACTGGCCATGCTAGAGACCAGTTATGATAAATCAAAGATGCCAGTAGCAGAGAAACAAAGAGAAATAAAGGCCTTAGAGGCCAAAGTGAAAACTCTGGAAAAAGAATTGTTGCTAGGTAAAACCCTAGCAGAAATAAAAAAGATTATTTGGGCCAAAATTGGCCAATAAATACAGGACCAATGGAGGTCGATTCAGGAAATTTTTGAGCAGGTTGAGCTGATAGATATGGCTCATGTGGAAATACAAAGAGCCAGGACAGCCCTGGGAATAATGCCCAAGTAGGCCACCAAAATGACACATTTCCTCGATAACTACACTAGAGAGGAACTGACAGCTCTAGAAATAAGCAGTAAAACAGATGCAATCCTGACAGCCAAAAAGGTACTGACCTTGAGGAATTTTACTCAAACTCTCGAGAGAAAATGTCAGGAAATGAAAGCAGAGATTGATGAATTCAGGGAAAAAATGACAATACTACAGGACAAAGGACTGCCAAGCCTAGTGACTGGCACAGGACAGTTGCTGTCATATAATCAGTATATGACAAGGATCAACAATTATGTTGAAAATTAGATAACAGCATCTAGCAACTCCACAGAAGAAGCAGGGCCTCCCTCTGGCCAGTCTCTCTATGACAAGTTAGAAAATTTGTTCTTTATTGAACATGAAATAAATCATTTGTTTGAGGTGCCTCCAAACTTCTACAGACATACAGAGGTAGATGAAACACTAGCGAAAATGAGGAGGCATCAGCTACCTCCAGCTGATTGGTGGCAAGCAATGCTGGAGATTCTGCCCAGATAATGCCACTATGATTTTTGCCTTTTTGAGAAAAATCAAAGTTTTCAAGTCACGGTATAGGTCAGCAGGCAGGTCAGCAAACAGATCAGCACACAGGTACAGGAAGCATCCGTACGAGTGACTCACCAATGCACCCAGACAACAGGCTCAATTAACGCAGAGTTAAAGGCACAACTATAGCCCACTTACCAGAGCCATAAAGTCAAAAGTTGTGTGACAGAAAGATAGCGGCCATATCAGCATTAAATGCTATATTTATGTTTTCATTTACTGTTTGTAAGGGAGTTGGTGGTGTAATTTATTGCACAATAACTCTCTGCTAAGATATTTTGTACCCTATTTTTGTATATATATCCCCTCAGATAACGTATTGAGGGTCGGGTGTAGTGTAATTCTTTCTGAAGAGCTCTATTGTATTCTGGAGACATTTTGATAATACAAATTGCTGATGGAGATTTTTGGTTCTTATGCTGTCTGAAGATGGAAATGAATAGCTCTGTTTAGTTGCAAAATTCCTGTGTCATTTGCTGAAGCAATAAGTTTCTCTAAACTGTGTATGTGTTTTCTGTGTATTCCATAATTCTTATGTTTTCATAATCTTAGTAAGTAGAGAAAAAGAATAGCCTAGGATTTGTTTTGAACACCCTATGCTCAATCTCTATTTCTAAATATGTTTTCTTCTAGATTAGCCATGAATATGAATTCTTAATTGCTCATGTCTAAACTAATTCTGTCATGGTGAATATTGTTTAAGAATTCTTAACCGCTCTTAAGCAATACTTTCATGTTTCTTTATTAGCATAGTGAAAGATTCTTAATTGCCTTTCACTCACTAATTCCATAATTTCATCAAAAAATCTGGTAAATTGCTTCACATATGCCTATCTGGCTCTGCAACAACACTCTGCCTTCATAAGTCTACTTTCAGCAGCACAAATACCTCAACTCCATTGCCCAATGGACCAAACTATTCTATAATCTATATTCTTATTTCTGTTTGGATTCACCAACCCACCAAATTCAAAACAAGACAGTACACCATAACTAGTCTAAAAACATTCATCAACAAAGCTAAATTATAAAGAGAGAGCCCTCTCTGGTTGCAGGTAGGCTAGGACCTGTAGCTAAAATATTGGTCAGTGGTTACCTCGGTCGTATTCCCTTTAGGAAGTAGGGAACAACCTGAGTGATAACATTAATGGTGACTCCACTGGGGATCTTATGTCAAATTACCAAGTAAAAGGAAATAAGCTTTCTGTTTAAATCCTATCATAAAATACCAAGGAAAGAGAACTCAGAAGCTGGCTCCAAAGAAGAAATCTTGTTATACCAGGTCCAATCCTGACCCTAATCGCCCAACTATCTTTGAAAACCCCAATTTAATCCCCAAATTCTTAAAGAAGCAAGAACAACTAGGGGGGCTCTCAGATTCAGTTACAGAGCCAAATCGGCAGAGCTATATTCCTACTCCTGTCAAAGCATCAATTCACCCTCACACTATCCCTACTTATCCTAGTTCTTCTTCCACTTTCCAAGGTAGTTTCCCCACTCCTCCATCCCCAACACACCTTACTCTTGTAATCCCTGTTGTTCCAGCTGTTCCACTCCTTCTTGTTGTCCCTTTCATCCCTGCAAATATGGCTAGATATGCTCCTTTAGTCCTACCTGCAAATCCAGGGGCAATGCCCCAAGACTATCAAGGCAAAATCACTTACTTTTATGGTACTGGTACTTATATAGCCCAGCAACACACTAAGAGGATGCATGACTATTTTGAGAACTATGAGATAGATGACGAAGATGTAAGAATGAAAATTTTTGTGCAAAGCTTGACAGGGGAGGTAAGGAATTGGTTTAGGTCTCTAGCTGCAAACTCTATAGTCAATCCTAATGCCTTATACCTAAGTTTTTTAAACAGATGTGAAAAGAAGAAAGACCCTCTACACATACTGACAGAGTATGACAACTTGAAGAGGGGCCCTCAAGAGATAGTTCAAGATTACTATGCCAGGTTCAACAATGTATATAACGCTATCCCTCAAAACTTGAGACCTTCTCCTGATTTGGCCTTGATCAAATTTTCTGATGGATTTGACCCAGACATGGCATATCAATTAAGAGAAAGAGCACCTCCAAGTCTTGTAGATATGCAGAACATAGCTGTAAGTGTGGAGGAAAATCTAATTGCCAAGAGAACCAGAGCAAAAAATGAGAGAAGAATAACATTCAAAGAGGAACCCTCAACCTTTGACCAAAAAATAGAGGCAATCATGAAGGGTATGGAGAGGTTGGGAGATAGAGTTGAGACCATGGAGAGATATTCCTCTTGGGAAGGACAAACAAGCAACACCACTAGAAATCCCAATTTTAGGAAAAACCAAAACCCAAATGCTGGGAGAACTAGTCCTGATCAGAACATCAGACCTCCATTTCAAGAAAATTATGCAGAGGCCTCAACCTCTAGTGAACAAATAGAAGATCCGCACATCAATTTAATGGGTTTGGACAATGAATAACAAGTATTCTTAACACAAGATGATCAACAAGCCGAAGACTACAAGCAATTTCAAGAAAAATCTGGTGAGTCATTTGATTTCAGAGAAGGGTATGACACAGCAGTCTATGAAGTACAAAAATAATACAAGTTAAGAAGTAGAACCATAGATGTACCTGAGAATACCAAACAAACAAACACCAAACTGCCCAAGGAATCTAGTGATAAAGCTGTCTTAACAAAGTCCTCAGACAAAAAACCCCATAAAGAGATTACAGTGGAAGATGTATCTGATATACAGCCTCTAGTAAAACCTACACCTACACCACTTCTTCCAACAGAAATTTTGGGCAGACCTCTAGAAAACAGAGTCAACCCAAACATACCCCAAACCAGTTTACCTGATCAGGACATGGTCACCCAAAATCCAGCAGAAAAAGATAAATTTGTTGCTCACAATGTAAAAGTTCAGATAGAAAAACCTTTCAATCTTGAAACATAAATTGGGAAACTGAAAATTGCAATTCCTCTATCTGAACTAGCCAAACATGAGGTCTTTAGACAACAAATTAATAGATAATTGCAAGTGCCAGAAAATAGGGATGCAGTTAACATTTTGGATGACCAACCAGAGCTGATTTTTGGCTCAGAAGTCAATGGAAAATTAGGAGATGGAGGAACTCCTCCATTCTATGTAAGCCTAAACATTCATGACAAAGTATTACACAATGCCATGTTTGACTCAGGGGCCTCTCATAACTTAATGCTCGAATCGGTAATGGAAAAACTTGGATTAGACATCACCAGACCCTATAAAGATTTGTTTTCATTTGATTCCACCCAGGAAAGATGTTTAGGTCTGATCAAACACCTCTTTGTATCCTTAATCCAATATCCAGCCAAAACAATTCTAATGGATGTAGTAGTGGCTGACATTCCACCTAAATATGGTATGCTCCTATCAAGATCTTGGGGTGCCAAACTCCAAGGATTTTTTCAACTAGACATGTCATATGCCACAATTTCAGTCTTTGGCCAGCCAAAGAGACTGTACCGAGAGACACTCATGAAATATGTGGTCAGCAGCCAGGACAAGCCCCAAAACTTCCCAATCTACTCCATCCATTCAGACATGAACTCCTTCATACTTTACAATGCTGATATATGTCCCAAAACGGAGCTCAAGATCCTAGAAACAAAGGAAACCAGGCATATGAATGAACAATCCACTGTTGCAGAACAAAAGATCACTGATCTGATCAAAACAACAGAGTCTAGTGATAGGTCACAAGAGTCACCAAAACTAGACCTGCCCACTGAACAAATCTGTAAATCCATTAAAACAAACATTGACCAAGAAACCTTGTGGTATTTAGAATTTGATGGGTCAGTAAATAAGCTAGGAGCAGGAGCAGGGGTATGGATACACAATACTCAAAATGACCATGCTCTAGGTCATGCATATAGGCTTAATTTCAGATGCACTAATAACATGGCAGAATATGAAGCCCTCCTACTAGGTCTCAAACTGATTAAGAATCTAGGAGTGACCAAAGTCTCCATATTGGGGGACTTAGACCTAATTATCCAATAGATAAAGGGAAATTTTGTCACAAATGATCCAAGGTTGAGGTCTTATAGGTTAGCAGTGATAGACTTGCTCAACAACTTCCTAGAATATCAACTCACCAAAATACCTAGGAACCACAACTTGCATGCTCATAGTCTGGCAACCTTTGCAAGCACATGTAAACTTCCTTTTGGGCCTAACCACCAGTTCACTGCTAAGATTAAACAAGGGCCTTCTGTCCCAGACAATGTAAATAATTGGCAAGTATTTGAGAATGATACTCAGATGAACAATTTTTTAACCATGAAGGAGGAATTCTCAAACTTAAACATTGATACAAGCATTAGGGATGATCAAAACCAAAAAGATGAACTAAACACAAGTATATCAGCTGAAACAACAGATATGATATCACATCCTACAACCTTTGACCCTGCCAATTTACAGAAGCTAAAGATAACAGATCTTGATGAAATTAATGAGGAAGAAACAGAAGTAATTCAGTTAAGAGATAATTTCTTTCCTACAGGTCTTGCTCCTTTAGAAGACATTTTTGATTCAAATGACCTCTCTAAAAAACCAAAGATGCAACCCATCAATGCAAAAATAGAGGAGTGTAACATTGGGACTATTGAAAATCCCAAAATGATCAAGCTTTCTAGAACCTTACCTCCTGATAAGAAATCATAATATGTCAAACTATTCAAAGAGTTTCAGGATGTGTTTGCCTTGAGCTATGAGGACCTTAAATCCTATGATACTACAGTTATCCAGCACACAATACCCCTAAAAGAAAACCAAAAACCCTTTAAACAGAAACTAAGAAGAGTTAATCCAGTGCTTCTTCCCCTAATAGAAAAAGAAGTAAAAGGAATGTATGAAGCTGGGATTATTGCTCCCATAAGGTTTTCTAAATGGATTTCTAACCTTGTACCTACAAGAAAGAAAACTGGGGAGATAAGGATTTGTGTGGATCTGAGAAATTTAAACAAAGTCTCTCTCAAAGACTACTACCCCTTGTCAAAAATGGATCATATCCTACAAAGGGTAGTGGGAGATTCAAGGATCTCATTACTGGATGGTTTCTCAGGATTCAATCAAATCTTAGCTCACCCAGATGACCAAGATAAAACAGCTTTCACCACACCTTGGGGAACTTTCAAATATGTCAAAATGCCTTTTGGACTCAACAATGCTGGAGCCACTTTCCAAAGGGCAATGGATATAACCTTTTCCAAAGAAATCCATGATTTCTTAGTAATATACCTTGATGATCTAACAACCTTCTCAAAATCAGACCAGGAACATTTAAAACACCTTAGACAAGTGTTCTTAATCTGCAGAAAGTATGGCATTTCTTTGAACCAAAAGAAATCACTATTTGGCCTGGAAGAAGGAAAACTCCTTGGTCATATAATTTTGAAAGATGGCATAAGAATTGACCCTGATAGGATTCAAGCTATACTGCAGGTCCCCCATCCAAGAAACATCAAAGAATTACAAGCCTTTTTGGGGAAGATTAATTTCCTATGAGGATTTATTCCTAACTTGGCTGAGCTGATAAGATTGTTGAACAATATGCTCAAGAAACATGCCAAGGTCAAATGGACAACTGAGGCTAAACAAGCGTTTGAAGAAATCAAGATAGCCTTGACAAAAACACCTGTGCTTACAAGCCCTAGTTTTGATAGAGATTTTATAATCTTCTCCTTTGCCTCTGAAAATACAATTGTTATTGTCTTACTGCAAAAGGATGACTTGGGATGTGAAAAACCTATTGCCTTTTTCAGTAGAGCCCTTAGGGATGCCCCACTCAAGTACAAAATCATGGACAAGCAAGCATATGCCTTGGTAAAAGCCATAAAGGATTTCAGAGTTTATATCCTATACTCTCACATAATTGCATATGTGCCCAATGTAATAGTCAAAGACATCTTAACTCAAGAGGGAATGGAAGGCAAGAGGGGAAATGGATTGCCAATATTCTGGAATATGATATAGAAATCAAACCAACAAAACTTATAAAAGGACAAGGGCTAGCTAAACTAATGACTGAGACTAACTTTCAAGCCCTTGACATCAATGAACTAGATAACGAACAGGAGATGGCAACTCCACAGATCAATCAAGCCTTTTTACAATCACCTTGGTATGCTGACATATGTTTTGTATTATTAAACCTACATGGTCCTCCAGGGTGATCCAGAACCAAGAACAGATTTCTAAAATTGAAGGTTGCAAAATTTTGTATCATAGACAATGTTTTATTTTGGAAAAATCATGAAGGTGTCCTACTCAACTACCTAACTTCAGATGAAGCTGATAAGGTCCTTAGAGAATTTCATGCAGGAGACTGTGGGGGGCACTTATACTGGAAATCCATAGCTAATAAAATCCTGAGGGCTGGATTTTATTGGCCCTCTCTGTTTACTGATTAAAAAAAGTTTGTAATGTCATGTCATAAATGTCAGATCTTTGAAGGGAAGAAAAAGTTACTTCCCTTGCCCCTCAAGCCCATTTCATCTGAAAAACCATTTCAACAATGGGGCTTAGACTTCATTGGGAAAATTCACCCTTGATCTTCAGGCCAGCATAGATGGATCCTGACAGCTACTGATTACTTCACCAAATGGATAGAGGCCATACCTTGTAGACAAGCAAATGATTCAATTATCATACAATTACTAGAAACCAATATCTTGTCTAGATTTGGCTGCCCAGAGAAAATCATAACAGATAATGCAGATGCCTTTAAATCCAAGAAAATGATCAGCTTCTGTCACAAATATCATATCACCCTAGGTCATTCAACAGCCTATTACCCTCAAGGCAATGGCCTAGCTGAGTCCTCCAATAAAAGCCTAATCAACATCATTAAAAAGGTTTTGGAGGAGAAAAAAAAGAATTGGCATAAGAAGCTGGTAAATGCACTATGGGAAGATAGGTTGACCACTAAAAGATCTATTGGTACTAGCCCATATGAGTTGGTATATGGCCTGGAAGCTGTGTTCCCATCATCCCTTGGGATCCATGTGATCAAATTGCTGCAGGAAATACAGGCTGAACCCAATGATATCCAGAGAAGGATTAATCAAACAATTCACTTACAACAAACAAGGGAAGAAGTGTATCATAGGACCCAGGTTCTACAAGAGAAGCTTAAAAATGTGTTTGACAAAAGAGCAAAAGTTGAGGACTTTTTCATAGGGAAAAAAGTATTGAAATGGGACTCTAGGAGGGAAGACAAAGGAAAGCATGGCAAATTTGACTTTCTCTTGAAAGGACCATTTATAATTCAAGCTGTGCAAGGTAACAATACCTTATTTCTCAAGAGTCTAGATGAGTCAAACAATGACGAAGGCCCAGAGAATGGGAGAATGCTCAAGCATTACTATGATCCATGAGCATAGGGTAACCCCATATTGTACATAAATGTCTATATTTTCAAGCATTTTTCCTTTTTACAGTAGATATATTGAAGAGCAACTACAATAGATTTTGAAGAATGATCAGCAAAACCATATCAAAAATGACATAGATACTTGAAGAAGCTCAATGAACAGAATTGAGCAAGGTCTTCAGAGCAGAAAACCAATGATAGGTAGTGATACATGTTAGCAAGTCATGAAATGTTAATCCTTGCACGAATGAGGTCATGAGACACTGCATACCAACTCACTGGTTGCAGATCAAAGGTGGCATTACTAGAGCAAATTCATTACAGTGAGAAAAGAAAATAAGGCCATCTAACCCGTTGATCTTGGCTTTCCTTCAGGAAGAGCCATCCCCAAGTGGAGCCACTTTTAGGTTCCTATACCAATAGGTTTCATCTTTCATGATTGACAGTGGAAGGGCTAAATATGTTCATCATTGCA